>JAJQKJ010000514.1:0-209849 GCA_029574335.1 Rana kukunoris | reverse complement strand
ATGCTTCAATACAAGGTTTCGACATCGATGGCCACGAGTAGGGAGTCCGGAGGGACCTGGATCCCCTCAATTGTGTCTGAGGAGGTCCGTGGTGTCCTGAATGTAGGACGGGAGGCTCTTGACATGGGGCATAAGAAAGTAATCAATAAATTTACTTGCGTGATCGGTTAAAGAATTATACCAGACACGATTGGTCGCCCCGGGGGATCTGCTAGGTTTTTGTGTGTTTTTGAAGGGTAAAAAGTAGGGGTCCTGGGGAATTTAGGAACGAGATAATTGAGGGTATCCTTGTCAATTAACCCCTGCCAGTAGGCACCTGTACATAACTCAGTAAATTCATGTATGTACATTTGGATGTATGTAACCGGTATCGCTGGTACCAGGTTAAGTTGTTTAACACTGTATAACACATACGAAGATATTGGTCGTGTGTCATAATCACAATGTGCCCCCTTTGTCAGACGGTTTGATTACAGTTTTTTTGCATTGTTGGAGTCGTTTAAGGGCAGTCTGCTGGCTAGGGGTAAGATTGGTGGGAAATTCCCGCCACTCGTTACGTTTGAGGTCCTTGATCGTGGCTTGTAAAAAAGCCCAGATCACTGGGCAAGTCCATCAAGTCTGGAAACCTACGTGATTTGAGCTTAAATTTAGATGTTGCTAATTTAGCATTGGCTCTAGGTATAGTGCCACTGTGACAGTTTGGGGTTTCAATAACGTCCCCCCCCCAGGCCTACGGCTAGGGTCTGTTGGGAGTCACCAGTAGATCCCTCGTCATAAAGGAGCATAAGGTCACGTAAAGCCCTAAATTCTGCAATAGAGAAATGTTTGGTACAGTCGGCAAGTTCTTCACGTTCCAGGTGTATATTTTTGCGATCAGAGGAGTCATACATGAATTTAAACGTAAGACTCCGGGCAAAAAGATATAGATCTTTGAAGTTCAGTTACATGTAAAGAATCTAATGGCAAAACTCCCCACCCAATTGTAAAACAGACAAATCTTCCGGGGATAGTATCACAGAAAAAGGTTAATCATATTCATTTGTTCAGCTGGGGTTATGGGTTGAGGTGTCTGGGGTGCTTTCCGTGTAAAAGCATCTATTTTCAGTTGTTGTCCTGAGAGCTAAATCACTTAGAGATCGATTAACCAGTAGCCACTACCAAAATGTCAATTTGCCTCGCCTGGGGCCTAGAGGCACTTCATGTTGTGGCCACTGCCCTAAATGCCCATGGATCCTAGAAGGCCGTACTTATACGTTACCCAATGGAGAATTTTTTTCCCCACGGTTTTCAGCCAACTGTGAAACAACAGGTGTCATTTATCTAATGATGTGTTCCTGTAAAGCCTTTTATGTGGGAAAAACCATCCGCGAATTGCGACAGCGCATTGGTGATCATATGTATGATTCCACCAATGGTAAACTGACCTCCATTGGGAGACACATTGGCTTATACCATAGGTATGACTTCTTGGCCACTAAATTTATGGTACTTGAAGTATTGGCAATAGATCCAAGAGGTGGCGACCGAGACAAGGTGCTTTTACAACGTGAAGCCCTGTGGATTGAACGACTTAATGCTCTGATACCCCCTGGCTTGAATGAAGTCAATTCCTTTAAATCATTCCTGTAAAACCTGCGATTCCCCTTGCTTCCCCTCTCCCCCCTCCCCCCCTCCCCCTGCCTATGGTCAATGATATAAACCTGCTGTCTTATGCATACACTTGAGCATTATATGTAATGCCTTATGTAATATATGTTCTATCCATATGAGTTCTCTCATTTAAGCATATTAATTATTGTACTATATGTCCTATTTTGTATAAATCTTTATATATACCTTTATATGTATTGTACTTGATGCCCTCTGGTTTACCTGCCGTTTTATTCTGCCTGGCTATGTTCACAACCTCCACACTTTAATTCTATACCTGCTGCTGGCTAGTTTAACATTGATTAGCTGACATCGACTACCATTGTGTCTTTTCACTCCCCCTTCCTTCCCCATGTTCCTCTCTCCCTAAGTAGAACAACTACTGCTGACACTTGCAGCAGTTAACCTAGAATGTGTGCCACGTCCGTCCCCTCCCCTTTGTCCCTCTTATTGGTCAACTGATGATGGGATGTTACATCCCTTTGCTTAGCTCCCGATTGGTCTATGACCATTGCATCAGTTCCTACACCTTACATACACCCACTAGCGCTGCGCCACGTCATAGGTGCGCGCCACGCCATTGATTGGCTCTCGGGACCTCCACTTGCTATTTAATACAGCCCCCTTGGCCATAACAGACGTGACACACATCGGATCCTGTGGACCATACAGTGCGTTCTACCGACCACTGGTAAGCCCTCTGTTCCCCCTTTAGGCTTGTCCTTCTACTCTTCACTCTGTTATTTCCTTATACCCTTGGGAGATTGTTTGTTACCTTTATATCCATACCCCTTTTCCCTTGTTATTTTACCAGGTTCTTAACTTCATGCACCTAGTGTGGGATCCTTACCAAACACCCACGCCAGTTACGCCCTACCCTTGATCCATTAATTTGGTTCACAGGTCCTTACTTTTTTAATTTTACACACAGGTAAAAAATTTATTTTTCCCTTGCACTGCAACTTTCTTTCTGCATTTGGCTTGCAGCCGTATGCAGTCTATATCATTGTGTATTCACCCCCCTTTTTTCCTTCAACACATCCCCAATCCTTATTGCTCCAATCCCCTCACTTACCACTCACACAAACTCACAACACCATTTTCCCTCTCCCTCCCTCCTGTTTTCCTATCCACTCTTTTCCTCCCCCTCCTTCCCCCCCCTCCCGCTTATACCGTTCCCCCCTCCCCCCCCTCCCCTCCCCCTTCACCCCCCCCCTTTTCTCCCTCCCCCATCACCTTTTTTCCTTGAGCACATCCCCAATCCTTATTGCTCCAATCCCCTCACTCACCACCCACACAAACTCACAACACCCCTTTCCCCCCCCCTTCCCGTTTTCCTATCCATTCTTCCCCCCCCCCTTCCCCCCCCCCCGTTTACACCCTCTTCTCTCCCCCCCCCCCCTCCCCTCCCCCTCCCCCCGTTTTCTCCCCCCCCCCTGCCGCTTACACCATTCCCCCCTTCCCCCCCCCCTTTTTTCCCTCCCCCATCACCTTTTTTTCTTGAGCTTATCCCCAATCCTTATTGCTCCAATCCCCTCACTCACCACCCACACCAACTCACAACACCTTCCCCCCCCCCCCTCCCGTTTTCCTATCCATTCTTCCCTCCCCCCCCCCGTTTACACCCTCTCCTCTCCCCCCTCCCCCCCCCGTTTTTCCTCCCCCCCCCTCCCGCTTACACCGCTCCCCCCTCCCCCCCTTTTTCCCCCCCTTCCCCCCCCCTTTTTCCCCCCCCCCCTTTCCCCCCCCTTTCCCCCCCTTTCCCCCCCCCCCCCTTTCTCCCTTCCCCATCACCTTTTTTCCTTGAGCACATCCCCAATCCTTATTGCTCCAATCCCCTCACTCACCACCCACACCAACTCACAACACCTTTCCCCCCCCCCTCCCGTTTTCCTATCCATTCTTCCCTCCCCCCCCCCGTTCACACCCTCTCCTCTCCCCCCCCCCTCCCCTCCCCCTCCCCCCGTTTTCTCCCCCCCCCTTCTCCCC
This sequence comes from Rana kukunoris, assembly GCA_029574335.1. Taxonomy (NCBI): domain Eukaryota; kingdom Metazoa; phylum Chordata; class Amphibia; order Anura; family Ranidae; genus Rana; species Rana kukunoris. The sequence continues at coordinate 206,210 of JAJQKJ010000514.1, read as the reverse complement.
CCCCCCCCCCCCCTCCCCCCTCTCCCTTCCTCCAATTACCTGTTTGCCCTCTCCCCTCATTCATTTTCCCCTTCCTTCCCCCCCCCCTCCTCCCCCCTTTTTCCTTCCTTGTTGTTTTTTGCACTTAATTTTACACTCCTTTTGGCTAGTTTTTTATTGAGCACTCACTATTACCACCATCCCCACCCCCTCCTTTCCCTCCCTATGGTAGTCAATGCAACGAATCCTATTTGACATCCATCTTTATACATAGCTTTTTTAGGATAGCCCATATTGTGGCTCCCTCTACTTCCTACCCGTTCTTGAGAGGCTACCTCCCTCCAACTGCGGTTCATAGCTTTCGGTGGTCTCCTTTAAACAGTGCAGGTAAGCCACTTGGCATCTTTAGAATCCCCAATGTTTATGCTGTATAAAACGAATACTTGTATAGTAATATTGTGATACACTATCATGCATATTTACCTATATGTATGGATTCTGTGATTATAATTACTGTATTATGTTTTTAGACTACCTCTCCTGATGAAGCAACTATTGTTGCGAAACTAGTCGAGATTGAGATTCAACGGGCATGACCACACCGTCTTCACCGCTTCCCCTTGCCTAGGGTTGATTTAACACCTCGGTGACCTGGTTTGGCATGCACTGTGTCACATTTTTAATATTGTTTTTGTTTGTTTGTTTTTTATGATCTAATAACGTGTGTCCTACTTGTTCATTATAATAAACAATTGTAATTTTTTACCTCAGTCCATGTTCCCTTGTACCTTCTTGTACGTAGTACCGCTATAGTCCACCTGCCCACCCCCCCTTTTTCCAAATTATTTCTGGGTTACCTTTGGGGTCCCAGTTATATTTGATTTATCTTATTGAAAATGTGTCATGACTAAAAATGACTAATATAAAAGGATACTATATAAAATTCATAGTATGTTGGAATAGAACGTCCAGACTATACCTAATAAACTGATAGGATGGGCCCGTTAAAATAATATTAAAATGTAATCAAATATTACATAATGGATTAAAATTGCAAAATAGCAATAAAGTAAAATCAAAACACTGTAGTCATGAATGATAGAGGACGGGAAAGATGTCCGAGTGGGAAAATTGGGAACACTATAAGTTCCAAGAACAATATATCAGATATAAATGTATTGAGTGTCTACACTTAATAAAAAAAGATGGTATATAAAATAAGCATGTGTAGCTGGATGTATTCTTCCACAATACTGAATCTGAGTGTAATAGTTATAAATGTAAACATAGACTGGACATAGCAAGGTTTATCAAAAACCTAATGGACTGGCAGTCATAGTAACTAAACTAATAGCGCCACATCCAGCCCGAGGCCATCAGATAACATATTACAATGAAATATTCCAATAAAATGGACAATATTTATGATAATCAGCTTAATATATTAAATACCAGGCCATATTATCAAGTGCATCGGTGTCCCATATGGACTGACTAAAATATGGAAAAATATGAGGTAAAACTATGAACGTAAACAAACATCAAAAATTATTCAAAAAACAATTGAGGTCAAAGTCCACGTTTAGGCCTGCAGGGGTTAATGTATTCAATGTGTGAATCCAACGTGGTTCTTTTTGACTAATAACCCTTACCATGTGGCTACCTTTCTAGGATGGTTTATATTTCTCAATTCCCCAAAATTGTAATGTACTGGGATCTTGATTATGTACCTGTGCGAAATGTCGCAATACGCTATGTTTTGGATGGCCTTTTGCTATATTGCGTACGTGTTCTTCTATTCGCACTTTCAGTGATCTCTTGGTCCTGCCCACGTACTGCAATTTGCAATCACATTGAAGTACATAAATAACTCCTATTGTGTGACACCCTATGAAATCTTTAATGTGATGAGTATGTCCTGTGGTAGTGCCAGTTAAAATGTGTTCTTTTTCCTTGAAACAGTTTTACATGCCTGCATGCATAACAATTTCTACAAGGAAAGAATCCTTTTCCATCAAAAAAGGAATAGTTGGGTTTGGGAGGGGGGGGAATGACCGATTTAACCAACATGTCTCTGAGTGTGGGAGCTCTTTCAAATACAATTCTAGGTCTAGTGGGGTGTATGTGTTTTAAATACTTGTCACTGCGTAGTATATGCCAATGTCGTTGGATACGTTTATTAAGTTCTCTATGCTGGGTATTATAGTCTAGTATGAGACAAGGTGCATTCTCTTGTTTCTCTGTTGCTTTAATCCTATTTTCCAACATTGGTTTTCTATCCAGATTTTGCATGTGTTGGATCTGTTCATTTATCCATGATCATATCCTTTTTCTTGCACAGTGTTGCACATTTATTTGTCACTTGTGGGGAGTTGTACCTCCAACTGCAGCTCGCCAGCTGGTTTACATCACTTATATGAGAACAGAGTTTTGGCAATAATTTTCTAGTCTTCATATTGATTTCACCTATTTACTTTAGCGCTTATCACTTTATATATTTCATTCACTTGTTTAGTGGTTTTGTGTACCCTTTCAGATATAGCTGCTTTAGTATATATTCTTTTTTCATTTTTCTAACATTTCGTTACTCGCAGTAGCGCAATAGACTCACACTACCGATTCTTTGTTACGTCCAATTGTTTGGGACCCTGGACCAGTTCGACCCCTAGTGGTTGTCCCTGAAAGCCACCAACAACTTTCTGACCATTGTGTAGGGGTATTAGACCAGGTGGTGGAGTGAGTGGGGGTTTTGTTCACCCATAGCCCAGTGATTACCTCAGCACCTATTGTCTTTGGCATGAAAGTCTTAAAAAACTCAGACCTACCCATAGTCCTGTCTGAGGTTGAGCGGTTAAATCAGCCCAAATGGAGTCATGGACTGCAGGTGGCTTGGCTTAACATGATTCAGGACCCTACAACTCCCAAACAACATGATCCTCGCAGACGTCTATGTGGTACCCAAGCACGGCATTATTTGGGCCCAAACAGCAGTCAAAGCTATCCTTGCCCCACTGAAGACAGTCATGGCTTACCTGGTTGTTGAGCAGTGCCAACAACTGCTGGAGCAGTTGGCCACCCCCTCCAGGAGTATACCCTTTCCTATTGGGCTGAGTAATACCCAGCACTTTTTAAAAAATCATGAAATGTTGCCTAGGAGACTACAACTTTGAAACCGGGCTAATTTAGCTAGACAAAATCATCATTATCTATTGAACCTTCAAAGATCATGTGGTGTTAGTGAAAATCCTGAGATTTGAAAGGGTAGGCAAGCTGGATCCCCAGTGGGAGGCAACCCCATATTGAGTGGAGAAACAACCGTTCCCACCATCCCTGATATACCATCTGGTGTCTGAGGGCCCTGAGGTTGACTGTATACACCTCCATCGAAATCTCCTAAGACCCTGTGTGCTGAGCGCTGATTGTACTCCCATCCAGGAGGTTCCCACTGCATCTACTGCCTATAGAGATTGAGCCTGTGGACCCTGTCCACTCTGATGAAGGGACTCCCACTGGCAATTTGGAAAATAATGCTCTGGACCATGGGAGCATGTTAAAGATTTCACTGAACTCACAGACACTTCCATAGACACTGTTGCTAGCCTAGGTGAGAATTGTATGTCTAACTATGATAAGCTCCTTGGACCTGTGGTTTCTGAGCAACTTGCAGTACTGGAAAGTCCTGAAGTCAAGTTTTAAGATGGTGGTGGGGCCCGCCGCCCCATCTGGTCTAACCGAGGCCAGTTACTTGACAACTATTCTGATGATATTATTTACAGTAAATTCATTCCATGTTCCTACTGTTTTCTTGTAGTGCCTTGTTTGCTATGTTGATGACAGCATTTGTCAAGGATGGGGCAAGTGTAGGCAAGTGCAGTGAAGCAGTTATATTCCATGATGGTAACTTCAGATCCAGTGTTGATTAAGCAGGGGCCAGCTGGCCATTTACCAGCGTGGTGACTACAGGTCTCGGGCTGTCCATGGATTCTTGCTTGGGAGGACATTGTCGGGCCATTCTCGGGGTCATCTCTTCAACCCGGAAACCTCTAGTTTAATGGCTGGTGGGGAGTCTGTCTACTTTGGTGAGGTGCCCGTACCACTCTCCAGTCCTTGTCCAGATTCTTCCACAAATTGTTTCTGCCCTTGGCTAACTCTTGTCTAATGATAGACATTTTCTAAAGCATAGATGACACATCTGGGTTTGTTCTCAATATCAATAAACGTGAGGAAAGGTTAAGCTCTCATTTATTCTTGTAGGGTACTCCCCCCTCCAATGAACTGGTCCTGTAGCAGCTTATCCAGGGTGCCTATGTTGACACACCTTGAAAGTCCTTCTCCAACAATTTTCATAATTTTGACAGCAAAATGTGTGAGGCTTTCCCCTTTGAAGGAAAAGGTATGTGAACCAACAATGCACTAGCTTAAAGGAACCTATTTAGAAAATAAAAAACGAACCTTTACAATCCCTTTAAAGGTATTGCAGCAAATAGTGTTTTTTTTTTTTTTTTTTTCATTTTAATGGGCTATGATTTATTTACTTTTGACTTGAGTTCTATTTACATTTTTTACAAGAAATTGTAGTTAATGGTAATGGCAATATTTTAATGGCAATACAAGGTTTATGCAAAAAAAAGAAAAGAAAAAAAAAAGTTTAAAATAGGGGTGCTCTGTCAGTGTTTAAGATCTCTAACTGTTTTCTATTTTGCCAGTTATCTATATGGGAAGTTTAGAAACGGATAAAATATTGCATGCAGTGCAATGCTTTTATCCTACTTAAAGTACTGTATATCTCAAGTAAAAAAACAAACCAAAAAAAAATGGTAGTGTGAACGGCAGCCAGAGGATATGGCTGCTCGATAGCTGAGCTCCGGCACCATGGGATCCAAACAGCGCCTTACAGTGACAGGGAGCTTTTTTTACCTATGCACACCTTCTACAAGATGGGAAGCGGAGGTGAAATTATGGGAACATTTTAAAATAGAAAAGGGCCCCGCAAACCGGACGATTTCTGCAGATTTCCAATATGGCGCAGACGCCTCTGCCCCAACATACAGAGCTGCAGCTTCATGAGGCTTGCAGAGACACACTGCTGGCAAACAAGGATCAGGAGGAGAGCAGTGTGCATCTACATCCACAAGCCCAGTAAAGCAGAACAGAAGCCTGGAAGCTGAAAACGATAATGTAAGTGCAAACCAATCCTAATGGATTTGGGGAGCAACTGGATTCTTTCCCCACAGTGGGTCATGCAATACTGGACACAATTTTTAAGAATATGTTGATCCCTTCAGCATGACATGGCCATATTTATGAAACAAACTGAAGTGGACTGGGTGAGTCGACCATATAGAAAACAGGATGTGAGGTTACGATTGGGCACATAATGAGGTGGTCACTGTTCATTATGACCTACCAGAAGAAATATGTAAAATGAAAATCAACATGGTGGGTTTACAGGACCTATCCTGCCAAAACAACTTTAAGTTCTGGGATATTGCTGAATCGGTCCCTGCTCGGGAACTCTGTCTGTTTGTCTGCGGAATTGCACCCAATGGTGGGACTCCATGAACTGATTACTGACAGAGCTCATTGGCTTCCTAAAAACGAAAACAAATAACCCCATATCTGCAATACATGTATACGTATTTTCCCATGTTTTATCCAATAAAAGACCCTACAAGATTAGGTCCCAAGCCCTGTTCTGTGCTTACAGCACACAGCTTTTTAGTATACAGTAAATAAACATACACTTTTTTCTATAGTCCTATAAATATTAGACACGTGCACACTGAAATATTTTGTTTCGGGAATTTCGTTTTCGTCCAAAAAAATGTATTTAGTTACTCCCGAAATTAGTTTTTGTTTATTTTGTTTAGTTAAAAAATGCATTCGTCCAAAAATCCAAATTAATTAAGGTTGAATCTGAAATTGAAGGCTTATGGTGTCCGTCAAATGTTCTAAGAAGATTCGACGGAGCAGCTAAACTGTACGACACTGCAATTGTACATTTCCGGTCGAATGTTTCGCCTACAAGCTATAGAAGAATTCTAATGTTGTATGACACTAGTAATAATTATATTCATAAATTATTATTACTAGTCAACCAACATTTGAATTCTTCTATAGCCTATGGGCAGAGCATTTAATAAAAAATATACGATTGCGGCTTCGTACAGTTTAGCTGCTTGTCGAATCTTCTTAGAACTTTCGACAGACAACATAAGCCTTCAATCACAGATTCAACGTTTGTATGTCGAATCTTCGTCATTCATGTAGAATATTCTACCCCAACACTGTCTCTATAATGTCAAATCTTTTCTCTCTGTGTACAATCTTTCCTCTCTATGTAGAACAATCTTGGACTAATAGAGTTAAGGTTAGGCATATTCGACCGAAGATTCGTTAGACACAGATTGCTATTGTCATCGTCATGTCAAATATCCTATCTATATCAAACTGTTGTAGGCTTGTATGTCGGATCTTTTGGATTTCAGATTCTGCGCGTTCGTTTTCGTTTGTTAAATGATAATGAAAATACCCGAAATTCAGACGAAAATGCATTCGGACGAAAACTAATGCACATGTCTAATAAATCTACCCTCCAAAAAAATGTCAACAATGTAAATTCACCATCAATCATATCATCACGTGCTACAGATCAACCATCAATCATGATGAGCAGTTAGAAAAAAAAAATAAAACTTGATGACCACTGACATAATCTGCCCTGTACTTTTCACTGTGAATGACTCCCTGTCCCTGCCACAGAATGTAGATAAAGGTGCAGGGTATATTAAGAGACTTCATTGACCAAATATAGAAATTGGTCTGGCATGGCTCAAGAGGTGCAGAAGCATGCTCACCTTCCCCTCCCTTTCTGACATGCCAGGTTGCATGTTTGAATAAGGTTCCAGTATGTATTGGGGGGGAGGGCATCCTTCTTTCATTGTTTTTGTTTGAGGTTAGCCCCTAAAATCCATACCAAACTTGAAAAGCAGGGTATCAATTTTGGAAGAACTCTACAATTTACACAATCTCCTGGCCCTTTGTATACATCCACCTGTCATCCAGGAATCCCCAGATGAAAGCTAAATTGGCCAGGCAGGTATGCTATGCTATGGGACATTCATGCATGCTCATTCCCAAGCCCCTCTCTGTGTGTTCTTTGACACAAAAAACAGGGTTTGGCTCCCCCCACTCCCTCCTCACTAGCTGTGATTGACAGCAATGGAAGCCAATGGCTCTCACTACTGCATCTGATCCAATAAGGAGGGAGAGAACCGGGAGAGCCACTGCTCTTGTGCACATTGCTGGATCGAGATTGGGCGCAGGTAAGTATTAGGGGGGGTCTAGGGGGGCTGCACACAGAAGGTCTTTTACCTTCATGCATAGAATGCATGAAGGTGAAAAACCTTCAGCCTTTGGAACCACTTTAGGTTTGGCCCATTCACCTTACTGCCTAACAGCTGAAATTCTAGGGATGATGTGCCTGGGTTAAACAAAACTGGAAGTTCATGCCAAGTTCTTTGCTAAACTACTCAATAACTCCCAAATATTTACAACATAAAGGCTATTTATTATGTAGTTCAAGATAAGAACAAGGGCTGCTTGAGATAAGACAGGAAGTGCATATAGGACTAGGGACAGTTCATAGTTTTTCATGACCTTGACAGGTATTTTTAACAGATATAGCAAAATACTTCCAACATTTTATTTAATAGACCATGAAAAGGAACAAATAAGAGAAGGACAGTGTTCGGGTTTACATACACATTCAAGGTGAAATTATTGAAAAGTATTGAGTGTGGAATGACTGAAACCTTTGTCAAATTTTTAATGCTATCTCTGCTGCTGAGATTTTCATTTATCTAGATTATCACTGTCTCCAATACAGAATGTTATGGGAAATTCCAAATGTTTGCATTGCTATAGGAATATATATTGAGGGATAATCTTCCAGTTGGCACACCTGATCTGATGACAATTGTAGAGATCTCTTCTCACATTCTGTTGATTGTTCTGGGAAAGGAAATCTTCTAAATGTAAATACTGATAGGGGTTTTTTCGCAAAGCAAAAAATAAGTTTTGGCTCCACCTATAATTTAACAAGGCACTTTTACTATAAGGAGTTAAACAAAAACAGACATAAATAGCTATTGTACACTTGCATTGTGGGATCTCAAAAGCATACCAAACATGTTTTTTTTGTTGCTTTTGTGGCCACAGCAGCATTTTTATACATGTACAATGAGATACACCAGCACAGCAAGCATGTAACATGGCTTTTTAATATCAATATGCACTTCATCCAACTTACAGTACCTGTCACCGAGAATGTGTTTCCAGCACGACAGCATCGCGCTGATTCTCGGCGACAGAGTGACGACATCTCGCACTCGCTGGAATAGAAAAAGCACATTGCAGCAAACGCGTCATAGAAGCGATGGGGATCTGACTTGGATTCCCACCAATTCTACACACGGCGTTTGGTATGAATCACGAGGGGGAACTTCACGCCAAAATTTTAAATAAAAATCTGGCATGGGTCCCCCCCCCCAGGAGGCATACCAGGCCCTTAGGTATGCTATGGATTGTAAGGAGAACCCCCCCTACGCCGAAAAAAACGGCGTGGGGGTTCCCCCACAATCCATACCAGACCCGTATCCAAAGCATGCCGCCTGGCTGATCAGGAAAGGAGTGGGGATGAGCGAGCGCCCCCCCTCCTGAGCCATACTAGGCCGCATGCCCTCAACATGGGGGGTCAGGTGCTCTGGGGCAGGGGGGCGCACTGCGGCCCCCCACCCCAGAGCACCCTGTCCCAATGTTGATAAGGACAGGGCCTCTTTCCGACAACCCTGGCCGTTGGTTGTTGGGGTCTGCGGGCGGGGGGCTTATTGGAATCTGGGAGCACCCTTTAATAAGGGGGCCCCCAGATACCGGCCCCCCACCCTAGGTGAATGAATATGGTGTACTTCATACCCCTACCCATTTACCTGGAGGCAAAGTGTAAAAGTAAATAAACACAACACAGGGTTTTTAAAGTAATTTATTAGTCAGCTCTGGGGGGGGCCCTCTTCTTTAGCTCTTTTACCAGGGGGGGCTTCATCTTCCGCTCTTCGGGGGTCTTCTTCCGCTCTCTGGGGGTCTTTTCCGCTCTCAGGGGGTCTTCTTCCATCTTCTCCACTCTCCGTTGTTGTCTCGGTGCTCTCCGGGCCGCTATCTTCGTGTTAGCTCAATTACTAGCAGCGGCCAGTCTGCTCTTCTATGCCGTTCTTCTGTCTTTTTCTCTTCTTCCGATGTTGACGCGACGCTTCTTCCCGCTGTTATGATGGGTGCGCGGCTCCCATCGGTTTATATAGGCCTCTCTTATGATGTCACAGTCCCATCATGCTCCGGTACCTACCCATCATGCTCCTTAAAGGAGGATTATACAAAAAATAAGATTGGTTAAACCCAAAAGTGCTGTTTTTACCATTACTATTCCTTTATATTGGCTTTTGGAATTTACAAATGCAGCAATTTAAAAATCACATGAAAGGTTTAGCACTGAGAAACACTTTTTTTGATAGATAAAAAGCACTTTTTATATACATCTATATAGATCAGACCAAAATGAGGGACAAATGAGGAGGAATGAGGGACAGAGGGACATTGTTTCAAATCAGGGACAGTCCCTCAAAATCAGGGACAGTTGGGAGGTATGAAACAAGGCTGCTCCACTTTTTTGAGGCCTACAACAAATTGTTCTGATGTTAGTAAAATGTCTCACCCTTGCCATTGTTTGCTTGCTGGATTTACTCTCTCAGTTTTTGTGCTTTGGGTTAATGCACACATGTCATGTGTTAACATACGTTTCAGGCAGAGGAGTGGATCAAAAAATAGTTATGTACAGTAGCATTTTTTGTGATGTGGTGCACCACAATACATGGTACTGCAATACCACGATTTGTAGTGTGTCACAACACGTGTCAGAACTGCATTGCCTTAGCAATTAGGAGCACCAATCACAATGTAAAAGAATATGTTTCTAAAAAATAAGAAACATTAACAGCACTGTATGGGTTAATTTAAGATACCTGTTAACCTCAAAAAAACCAAATCTGCTATGATTAACTAATAAAAATCACATTAATAATGTCATTCCTGTGATCAATATAAACGATAAAAATAATGTCCAATACCAACATCAGAAGCATTAATATATAAATGTCGCATGTGCTTTCTGAAACATTGACAACATCTATTCAAACATTCCTAAGTCCTTAGTTAGGGGTTAAACTTGAGTGAATCACTGTACTCTTTCCAAGGGTGTCTCCCTTAGAAGTGCTACTCACCAGACTAAAGTGGTGTATAACGCCTGTAAAGCTTAGTAGTTAGATCAGGTCTCCTTCTCAGATCAGGTGTCCTCTTTTCCTCTTAATCTCCACCAGGTATCCAACCATCCTCAGTTGTATTTCATGGGAACATTTCATAAGTGGTCATGGAATGAGAGTGAAGAGAAAGAAATATAGTGTAATACTATCTTTATTGAGGATACATGCCCCACACTAAAAAATGCTTACAATGTATATGAATTAAAAAACGGCACATCAGAAGACACTGGAATGCGGTTCATGCAGGGATTAAATGCTTGTCAGCTCGGCTCATACTGCTAAGTCCCGGGTTCAGCTGTTTGTCTGTGTGTGTGCAAACGCTGATCGTGTATTCTTTTATATATTTTTAATATATTTTTTATATATCTTTTCTTACCGGTAGAACAAGCTGAAGAGGCTGTTCACTCAGCAGACTCCCTCCCAACAGCAAAGGATGACGCATAGACTTAAGCAGCGCTGCCTGGTTCTCACGAATCAGGACGACTTATTTTACATAAATAGGAGGGTCTACACGGCTGTACACGCCCGCATTGTCCCCGATGCCTGCCGCGTCATGAATTAGGGGCGGAGTGGTACGCCCCTTTTGCCTACTTATACTCAGAGAGCATGACATGTAGCCACGCCCTCTGAAGACGTGACAACCAATCACAAAACGCGTCAGAGCGTGGCTACACGATCAGCGTTTGCACACACACAGAGAAACAGCTGAACCCGGGACTTAGCAGTATGAGCCGAGCTGACAAGCATACTTCCCTGCATGAACCACATTCCAGTGTCTTCTGAAATGCCGTTTTTTATTCATATACATTGTAAGCATTTTTTAGTGTGGGGCATGTATCCTCAATAAAGATAGTATTACACTATATTTCTTTCTCTTCACTCTCATTCCGTGACCACTTATGAAATGTTCCCATGAAATACAACTGAGGACGGTTGGATACCTGGTGGAGATTAAGAGGAAAAGAGGACACCTGATCTGAGAAGGAGACCTGACCTAACTACTAAGCTTTACAGGCGTTATACACCACTTTAGTCTGGTGAGTAGCACTTCTAAGGGAGACACCCTTGGAAAGAGTACAGTGATTCACTCAAGTTTAACCCCTCACTTAGGACTTAGGAATGTTTGAAGAGACTTTGTCAATGTTTCAGAAAGCACATGCGACATTTATATATTAATGCTTCTGATGTTGGTTTTGGACATTATTATTATCGTTTATATTGATCACAGGAATGACATTATTAATGTGATTTTTATTAGTTAATCATAGCAGATTTGTTTTTTTTTAGGTTAACAGGTATCTTAAATTAACCCATACAGCGCTGTTAATGTTTCTTATTTTTTAGAAACATATTCTTTTATATTTATTTTCCGTTATAATAGCTGCTTATCTGCACAAACTTTTTCACAGCGTATGCTTTACACTACCATAGAGCGCTAGGATCAGATCTGCCTAACAAACGGACACTGATATTCCATATTACACCAATCACAATGAATGCTAATAATATGTGTGTTATTCTGCACAGTAGTTACATGCTTTTTAACGCACACGTTACCACAGTGCACCAAGCCACAAAGGTATGTGTCAGCCTTTAATGCTGAATATTACTTGATAACTACTCTGGATGTGGTTGGATAAAAAAAAAAAAAGCTAACCATTTACTTATTGGTACACCTCTAACATTCAAACTATAAGATAAACTGATAATAAAGAACTTAAATTAAATTATGATGAATATGATGAAGAAAAATGGAAAAAGCATTAGTTTCTCTTTCTATGCTTTTACAAAACATGAATACATGAAGTGATTACATTTATTCTTCAGCATGCAAATGCATGTCCCCAAATGATGCCGAGTGTCTTTAATGTAAACCAGTGGGAGGGATGATCCACTGTGAGTTCAGGATTCCTGCAATTATGAAACATGCTTTATTCCAATAGGTATTAGTGAAATGAATTGGAGTAATTAAAACTAATTTAGTCATGAAAATTAGTTTAATTAAGGGAAAACATACACTGTGAAAACTTCAGAGGAAAATACAGTTCCTTACGGAGCTTTATATTTTGTTAACCTAATGCTGCACAAGAGGTGAATTAAAAACCCCATAACGAATAAATAATTGAAATATTCTAACACAAAGGGGACATACCTTTATTTATTGTTAAATGTGCGTTATTTTAATTGTTATCGTTTCTAAAAACAAATGTTTCTGTGGATTATTTTTTATGCGCCTTCACATTTAAGCAGGACCACTGGTATCTTGTCGGTATAGGCAATAGTTGTAAACAGGTTATAAACATGTATATAAAACTTCAAATAAATGTACAGATAAGATAAATCTTACATGAAATGTAGTATAATAAAACCTCGGATTGCTGGCATAATTCGTTCTAGAAACCTGCTTGTAATCCAAAGCACTTGTATATCAATGCAAATTACCCCATAAGAAATAATGGAAACTCAAATGATTTGTTCCACAACCATTTATTCATAAGACATTCAGACTATAATCCATATAAAAAGATTATAGCAATGTGATGTTGTGGTTGTGTAACCATAAAATGTCCATCCACAAATGGAAGACACCACAAGGGGATTAGAAGCTAAATCCAGCAGGAGCTACAGAGTATAAAAGAGAAGAGAGGCGCCTCTAAGTGCAGCAATATGGTTACATTTAATGAAGGTACAACATTTAGCAACTCACATGGTTGATGATTAAAAGAGGCACATCTAAGTATGCAGGCATCTGGGGTAAAGCTGTCCACATAGACCATCCTCTGCACCGCCGACCCTCACCACTGTCAGTCTGCAATCGTGACCAGGAAGACTACCCTGCAGTGGAGCGATCTGAAAGCGTGGCTTGAACCGCTCATGAAGCGCAGAGAGGAATGGACAACTTTGATGGCGGTGAGGAGGATGGTCTATGTGAACAGCTTAACCCCAGATGCCTGCATACTATGATGTGCCTGTTTTAATCATCAACCATGTGAATTGCTAAATGTTGTACCTTCATTAAATGTAACCATATTGCTACACTTAGAGGCGCCTCTCTTCTCTTTTATACTCAGTTGTGAAATGACGCTACTTGTATATCAAGACATCGCTTGTATATCAAGTCAAAATGTATTTAAAAAAGTTGCTTGTCTTGCAAAATGCTCTCAAACCAAGTTACTCTCAAACCAATGTTTTGCTGTGAAACATTTTTAAATAAACAATAGAAAGTCGCGATTTTTCAAGTCAAACTTCAATTTAAAGTGATAGTGCTTCTATGAACCTTCAGTGATTTGATAAAGTGCTAGTGCTCCTTATGGACATAACAAGGTGCTCCTTTCCACAGTGTTTTATCGTGCCCTACATAGATTCACACTTACCATATCTATCAGACCAACTATCTCTAGTTAACCTGTACCACTAGTTAATCTGTACAACTAGTCTTCCAATGCTTGTCTGCTATATTCGACAACATTTACGGGCAGTCCCTAGTGGTGGTTAGGTTAAGAAGACCATACAACAAAGTCCATACATGTGAATGCCCTAAGAAACTGATTTCATTAGAGGGGAATGCTGTCAGAAAAGTTGATCACATAGTACACTGGTCCTCACAGCTTCCACACTGGAATATATGCCCTAACAATTGCAAATGACACACATGGAGGAGAAACTATGTTCCAAAATATATTAACCCTGTACATACATTAGCCAAAACATAAAGCAGCAGCATACATTATGTAATATAATGTAAGCACCAGTGTTGTCATGATACCGATACTAGTATGCTCCAGATGCCATTGCCGATACCTAGGATGGGAGAGAGGAAGTCATTGGGCGGAGTCACCGAGCAGAGGGTGGAGAGCGGGGCGGAGACCGGGGCGGAGAACAGAGCGGTGAGCGATTAAGCTTGCAGGGTGCATCCATCGGCGACCGGAGCCGTCACATTCAGTAATAGAAGTTATGCCCATCTTGGTACACCCTGCACTCGGCCACAGTATGCTAGCAGCCAACATCTTGCTACACCAAGCCTATGTCATTCAGGCTGGGTGTAACAAGATGTCTGCTGCTGCTTTATTGAGGCCGAGTGCAGGGTGTACCAAGATGGGCATCACAGAGGCAGCATAGAAAAATATATCCTCTTGTGCCCATAAGTGCCATCCAGCCAGTGCCCATCCACCTAGTGCCCATCCAGCCAGTACCACTGCCAGCCATCAGTGCGTGCCACCAATCAGTGCCCACCCATCAGTGTGTGCCACCTATCAGTGCTCATCACTCAGTGCCAGCCAGTCAGTGCCAGCCATCAGTGCGTGTCACCTATCAGTGCCCAGCCATCAGTGTGTGTCACCTATCAGTGCCCACCCATCAGTGTGTGCCACTTACCAGCGCTCATCACTCAGTGCCAGCCAGTTAGTGACACCTATCAGTGCCAGCCATTGGTGCGTGCCACCTATCAGTGCCCAGCCATCAGTGTGTGACACTTATCAGTAATGCTTAATTAGTGCCACCTATTAGTGCTCATCAGTGCTGCATATCAGTGCCACCTAATCCTATCAGTGCTCAACAGTGCTGCATATTAGGGCCTCCTTATCAGTGCTGCCTCATCAGTGCCACCTATCAGTGCTCACCACTCAGTGCCATCTGTCAGTGCCAGCCAGTCTGTGCCACCCATCTGTGCATGCCACCTATCATTCAGCCCAACCTATTAGTAATGCTTAATCAGTGCCAAAAAAGTACCAGTAATCAGTATCGGCGAGTACTTGAAAAAAAGGACCGATACTTGTACTCCGTCTTAAAAAAGTGGTATTGGGACTAGGAATGAGCTTCGCGTTCGATACAAACGTATGTTCGACTCGAACATTGTCTGTTCGTACTTTAAACGAAATTCGATCAAAAGCGGTCGTTCGCCCCAAATTGGAGTGACGCAAAATGGCCCATAATTCACTGCGGCATTGCGCGCTGATGATTGGCCAAGCATGCTGTATGTCCCGCATGCTTGGCAAATCACAGAGCGCAAAAAACTAAGAGCCAGAATTGGCCAAAGTCTGGGTGGCTTTGGCCAATTATGGCTCAGGGCTTTAGCACACGCCCCACACTATATAAAGCCGCCTGCTGGGCGGCCTCGTGTAGTGTGTTCCAGCTTGTTAATGAAAGCAATCAGAGAGACAGAGAGATTGTCTTTTTAGATAGCTAGATAGAGCAGGCAGGCAGGCTAGTCAGTTTAGCTTAATTTACAGTGTGTAGAGGATATATATACATCCCTAGGAGTTGTACATATATTTATACACTGTATAGCTTAGCTAGATCAGTTCTTCTAAATTTACTGGCAGGCAGGTGATTGTGCTATTTAAAGACGTTATCACAGGTATAGACACCCAGCAGGTACCATATTTAAAGGAATTTTTTTATTTTTTTATTTAAGCATCAATAAAATCACTGCTCTTAGAGCAGTGATTTTAATGATGCTTAACTTAAAAAAAAAAAAAAATGAAAAATTCCTTTAAATATTGTACCTGCTGGGTGTCTATAGTTTGCCTGCGAAAACATCTTTGAGAAGCCGGGTCTTGCCCGAGGGAACATGTATCAATGGAAAATAAGTCCTGCTCCTGAAAAAAATACAGTTTTTTTAACTTTTTTCCATTGATACATGTTCCCTGGGGCAAGACCCGGCTTCTCAAAGACGTTTTCCAACAATAACTTGAATATTGGTCTTTAAAATTATCGTTTTTGAATTCGAACGTTCGAGTCCCATAGACTTCAATGGGGTTCTAAATGTTCGCACAAACGGTCGGTCTGTTCGACGGTTCTGGTGCGAACCGAACGCGGGGGTGTTCGACTCATCCCTAATCGGGACAACCCTAGTAAGCACCTACCTTCAAGTCCACACTGTTATGTTCCAGGCTGAGTGTAAATATTTTTTAAGTCAAATATCAAGTCCCTCAGCCTGGTACAGGTTCTGAATCTTCTAGACATGTGCAGACTGGAATATTTTGTTTTGTTTTTGTTTTGTTTTTTCGTTTTTGTCTGGAAAATAAATGTATTTAGTTACTCCCGAAAATCGTTTTCATTCATTTCATTTTCATCCGAAAATCCAATAATACTTCTATACGGTTTCTGTCAAATGGTCAAAGAATATTTGACGGAACTTGGAAACTTTACGCCGAATCGTACATTTCCGGTCGAATATTCCGTCTACAAGAATTCTAATGTATGACTAGTAATAATAATAATAATAAATAATTATATTATTATTATTATTATTCATAGTCAACCAACATTAGAATGTTTCTATAGCCTATGGGTGGAGCATTAAAATGTACGAATGCAGTATATCTTCTCCGTCGAATCTGCTTAGCACTTTCGATATACACCATAAGCCTTCTATTCTCTATAATGTCAAATCTATTCTCTATAATGTCGAATCTATTTTCTCATGAATCGAAATCTATTCTCTGTAATGTCAAATCTATAATTTCTATAGTGTTGAATCTTTTCTCTATGATGTCGAATCTTTTCTCTATGATGTCAAATCTTTTCTCTATAATGTCGAAAAGTACCGTATGTGTTTGCATTCTGTATTTTAAATCCTTTCTGTTCTGTTCTGTTTTAGTTGTATGTTCATATTTTCATTTGTGTGTCTTGTAAATCCGTTTTTTTTTGGTCTGTTTGTAAATTTGTGTACTTGATTTGTTTTTTTTGAATGGGCAGTGAATGAGTGTGGTTAGTGAATCAGCTTCTCTTTTGTGCCGACTGCCGAGTACAGTAAAGCCAAAAAAAACTTTTCCGTGGATCTTACAAAAAAACTGATTTTTTGAAAACGAACGGAAAACGTTTGTTTTTATGTTTGTTGGCAAAAAAGTCTGACCAAGTGTACAGGGCTTAACAATAGAATATATGGATGAGCCGCGTGTTGAAAGTGCCGCGAATCCTGCGATATATTTTCGAAAGTACAAAATGACGAAAATTCACGAAAATTATTGTCTAACAAGAAACAACAATAAATTAAACAGAATAACGAATCATCCCGCATGTACAAAAATGAAACGATAACCAAAATATGAAACAATCGGAATACGAAAAAATCGCGTTGTACGAAATACAAATAGGAATGAACAGGAAAACGGGCGTTTAACGACATTACGAATCGGTACGAACCTACGAAACGGAACAAAATAATACGAACATTTTTGCTGTGCACATGTCTACTATTCATTCACTGTATTTAGTCAGCGTCGAATCTCTCTATATCGAATTTTTACCGCAACGAAAATGAAAAGCTCGGGATTCCCTTTCTAGCTACGCAGACCGGAGCCGAACTTCCGGTCTGTGTAGCTAGAAAGGGAATCCCGAGCTGTCCACACACAAACCCCAGTTGAAGACACGTATGTCATAACACGTAGGGTGAAGGGAGACGTACACCGGGATTGCTGTGATACCAGCGCCGTGCTGCTGTGTTATATGCTCGTTTTACTTCTATGTTTGTAAGTGCACATTTTATTTATTAAACTCCTCTGTATCAATGATAATGCACTATTAGAGGTCCTCTTTCCTGTTTTTGTCCCACCTCTGAGACCCAGATCATACTATCCATGTTGTGGACACCAGGAACACCAGGGATAAAAACAGCAGTGGATCTGCACATTGAGGTCTCTTTTTAGCCGTTTAGAGGTGAGAGTTCTGGGAGACCAGAGTGTGTGTGTGTGGTGAAGTGCACATCTTTCACGGAACTAGCGGGTATCCTGAAACACCTCTTAACATCATGGACTCTGTACTTTATAGTATTGTGCACTATTGATCTATATGTCACTTGCATCACTCTGCAAACCTATATCCAACATATGTTGGTCTTATGCACTTTGCGCAATTACTTTTTCTTTACAGTTGTTCTTTTTCAGGTGTTGTGTTTACACTTTTGTTTTTGCTGCATTGTTTTTTCTGTGTGTTTAGGGCGACCTTGTAATTTTAGCACAGAAGCCCCCCCCCCCCCTTTTTCATTTTTTATCCATTTTCCATATTATCTCACAGTGTTACAACATGTTGCTGGATTCATTCTTGGAGGCGCACCCTATGAGAGCAGTGGCTCAGTGGGAGGCAGACGTTGGACCAATAACGGGGGAGATGTGGGAGGAAGCATTGCAGGCAGTCAACAAGTGTTCGCTTAACGTAGCACAAAAGGTGTCTCAACTATACATTCTGCTAAGGGTCCATTACACTCCGGTTAAACTTTTCAAGATGGGCAGAGCCCCTGACCCGCTGTGTAACAGATGCAGGGTAATGTCTGGTGATTTGATTCATCTGCTTTGGCGCTGCCCTAAGCTCCACAGGTTTCGGACGGGGGTCTTGGCTACACTCAATTTGGTGTTCCAGACCTCCTGACCCGTTACATTGTCTGCTTGGAGTTTTGGAGGGAGTGATAACGGAGGAGTTGACTTGAATGGTGTTTGCTAGAGCGCAATTTCAAGCCAGGAAGACTACAGTACTGCGGCCCCCCACCCCAGAGCACCCTGTCCCCATGTTGATAAGGACAGGGTCTCTTCCCGACAACCCTGGCCGTTGGTTGTTGGGGTCTGCGGCGGGGGGCTTATCAGAATCTGGGAGCCCCCTTAATAAGGAGGACCCCAGATACCGGCCCCCACCCTAAGTGAATGAATATTCACTTAGGGGCAAAGTGTAAAAATAAACACAACACAGGGTTTTTAAAGTATTTTATTAGTCAGCTCCGGGCCCCCCTCTTCTTTAGCTCTTTTACCATGGGGGCCTTCTTCTTTCGCTCTCCGGGAGTCTTCTCCACTCTCTGGGGGTCTTCTTCCATCTTCTCCACTCTCTGGGGGTCTTCTTCCACTCTCCGCTGTTGACTCGGCGCTCTCCGGTGCCTTCTTCTTCAGGACTGGCCTACTGGCGTCTACTGTGCCATTCTTCTGTCTTCTTCTCTTCTCCAGATGTTGACTTGATGCTTCTTCCCACTGATATGCCGGATCCGCAGCTCCCAGTGATTTATATAGGCCTCTCTTATGACGTCACAGTCCCATCATGCTCCGGTACCTACCCACATGGGTAGGTACCACGTGGGTAGGTACCGGAGCATGATGGGACTGTGACGTCATAAGAGAGGCCTATATAAATTGCTGGGAGCCGCGCACCCGGCATAACAGCATAACAGCAGGAAGAAGCGTTGAGTCAACATCTGGAGAAGAGAAGAAGACAGAAGAACGGTATAGAAGAGCGGACTGGCCGCCGCTAGTAATTGAGTTAAAACAAAGATAGCGGCGACCAGTCCTGAAGAAGAAGGCACCGGAGAGCGCCGAGTCAACAGCGGAGAGCGGAGAAGACCCCCAGAGAGCGGAAGAAGACCCCGGAGAGTGGAGAAGACCCCCAGAGAGTGGAGTAGATGGAAAAAATACCCCCAGAGAGCGGAAAAAGAAGGCCCCCCTGGTAAAAGAGCTAAAGAAGATGGTGGCCCCCTGGAGCTGACTAATAAATTACTTTAAAAACCTTGTGTTGTGTTTATTTTTACACTTTGCCTCCAGGTGAATGGGTAGGAGTACGATGTACCCCATATTCATTCACTTAGGGTGGGGGGCCAGTATCTGGGGGCCCCCTTATTAAGGGGGCTCCCAGATTCCGATAAGCCCCCCGCCCGCAGACCCCGACAACCAACGGCCAGGGTTTTCGGAAGAGGCACTGTCCTTATCAACATGGGGACAGGGTGCTCTGGGGTGGGGGGCCGCAGTGTGCCCCCTGCCCCAGAGCACCTGCCCCCCATGTTGAGGGCATGCGGCCTGGTACAGCTCAGGAGGGGGGCGCTCGTTCGTCCCCACTCCTTTCCTGACCGGCCGGGCGGCGTGCTTTGGATACGGGTCTGGTATGGATTGTGGGGGAACACCCACGCCGTTTTTTTCAGCGTAGGTGGGGTTCTCCTTACAATCCATAGCAGACCTAAGGGCCTGGTATGCCTCCTGGGGGGAACCCATGCCGGATTTTTATTTAAAATTTGGCGTGGAGTTCCCCCTCAGGATTGATACCAAACGCTGCGTGTAGATTTGGCGGGAATCCAAGTCGGATCCCTGTCGCATCTATGGCGGCTTTGTCTCTGATAAATTTGATAGGCTGTGGGATGCATGGCTTGCCACACCTGGCTTAAGCCCCATGGAACTTGTTTAAATGAGGCTGCTGAGGGGTACATAGTGGTGCAGGGGTAGCAGGGGGGTGGACCAGCTGGTTGCCAGCCTGATCCCCTGGATGGCCGGGAGGTTTTCTGGTAATGTCTTGAAGTGGGGCCTGTGGGAGATGATTTGTGATTCACTGGAATGTGGGGGCGGGGGGCTTGTTGCTGGATATGCTCATTATCTGTTTTATGAATGATGGAGAGATGTATTGTTAATTAGTCTTGTAAGATATGTCATATTTTTATTCCATGTATGTTCTGTGAGCAATAAAAACCTTTCTGATTAAACAAAAATAAAAAATAATAACATATAAATAATAATAAAACAGAATGGAGTACAACGAATATAATCATCTTCCAAAGTTCTAATTTTGAATAGAATACATTTGATTTCAAATGGAATTTAATTTGAATGGAATACAAATTCAAATTGATTTGAATTCAAATAAGCAAATAGAATTTCCAAAAACAAATGTAACTAAACAAATTGATATATATATATATATATATATATATATATATATTGAATCAAAATTAACATGCCATATCCGCTTCAACCTGATTGTAAAAAAAAACTACAGGAGGGGGTGGAGACAGTACCAGTCACCATGTACAAGGAGAGAACAGCATTGACCAGCTTTTATAATAGGGAGTTTCTGCACAGAGACAAAGCTTCACACCGGATTACTGCACAGACCTGGAAAGCATATGCAAAACCCACCAAGTTTCAAGTAAGAAAACACGTTTCTGTATATTCAGAGCCATGCAAAATTGGTAAAGTGAGGCAGCACCTATGGAGGCAAGGTCAGAGGTATCACTGAGGCTGTCCATAATCAGACCTGTGTAGGTTCAGTCTTTGTACCACACCATAACAACCAATGATGCTCTACAGCTCGACTGCCTTTGTCCAAGCAACAAATGACAATGCAGGAAAGGAGGGTATGCCCCCAGAATGCCCTGTGTAAATGTATTGTTTAAAGCAGGGATCCTCAAACTATGGCCCTCCAGCTGTTGCAGAACTACACATCCCATGAGGCATTGCAAAACTCTGACATTCACAAACATGACTAGGCATGATGGGAATTGTAGTTCCTGAACAACTGGAGGGCCATAGTTTGAAGACCCATGGTTTAAAGGCTAATTTATTCTGTTTGGCAGCAATTTCCGTAAACATTATAAAGGGTTACTTTAAAGGTTAACTCCACTTACATGGGAAAAAAAATTGCAAATAAGAAAAAAATATATATAGTGTATTCAATTGTGAAATTACATCTAACGGGATGCATAGCCTGCCACTTCCCTCATTAGAGCCCTACAGCTGCAGCAGATGATTTATAACTATGAAACCACTCCCATTAGACTCACTCATGGGCAAAGCGGAACAAACAGGGTCTTATTCAGAAATCACCCACAGGGGAATGTTTAATTTCTCAACAAAAGTGGAGTTATGCTTTAAGGTTTTTTAGTCACTGGTTTACATCATGCTTTTTTGTCAATGATTTTCATTAAGGTTTAATTAAAAATTTGAAAAAAAGATGTAGCCAGAAAGATAGTGATATGCCAACACAATCAATATTCAAAATAATTCAGCGCAATCAATAATGCAAAGAGGTGTATGGTTACACCATGCTAAATATAGTTATATCAAAGTCCCATTTAGGTGCATATAAAAAATTTCTAATAGTTGGTAAATGTCCGTGAACAAAAATGTACATACTGTAGGTGAAGTGATATCAGTGACGTATTCCACCACCATATACAATGTGTCAACGCCACATGGAATGCGCGCTTACCACAGGGCAAGCAAGGTGAGCTTGCTGTTAAAAACCACAGCCAGGGCCTTTATCCAGGGGATTTCTAAAAGCGGCAGCTTCGGATGGTCAGAATGGAGGTAGAGATGTATACAGCGGATAGCTGGATTATCTTGATGGTTCTGGTCTCATTGGAAGTGATTGAATGTTACCATGAAAGGAAAAGGAACTCACCATAGTGTAAATCCGATATATACCATATTTATCGGCGTATATCACGCACAGGCGTATAACACGCACCCTAACTTTAAGAGGGAAGTTTCAGGAAAAAAACCTTCCTCAGCCCCCTGCGTATAACACGCAGGCACAGTTTACCCTCTATTTTCAGAGTAAAAAAGTGAGTGCTATACACCAATAAATACAGTAAATGGTATTTATTATGGTGAAAACACTTACAGCAGTAAGATGATTAAAAGCAGCAAATAGCTGGCCGGCTTGCGAATGCCTGTTCGTTCAGACAGAAAAACGCAATGACATCAGCACGCCAACTCCTCCCTTACCAACTATTGGACATTTTTTATATGCACCTAAAACTTTAATATCACTATATTTAGTATGGTGTAATCATACACCTCTTTGCAATATTGATTGCGCTGATTTATTTTCAATATTGATTGTGTTGGCATATTACTATGACTGTATATTTTAGGTTTTAGTTGGCACAACTACATCTTTTTCTCATTCATATCTAGTGTGTATTTCACCTTTAACTGCTGCTTATTTAATTTATGTTTATGTATAGTTACTAGTTTATGTTAGCTCAGTATTTTTCTTATTATTACTTTTAATTAAATATGCACAGAAATATGAAAAAACTTTGTCATAACTTCATGAGAGAATTGACCATAATAATTTCCATGTATCCAAATACATGCAGTGGTGGATGTATCAGCTGTGTAGGCCATGTAGGGCTACAGGGGCCCCTGAGCTATTTGAGCATATTATAGATAGGGGCTTTCCTGCTAGTAATAGGCCCCAGACTTTCAGTGGTCAGATGATGTTCTACGCAATTTCAATTGAATAAATGTACTCCTCTTAAAGGAAAAGTGTGTTTTTTTTTTCTCTCTAATTATACTTACCTAGGTGGATACATCATCGGTCTGGTTTCTTCACTGAGGACCGAGCCATCGAACATTGCCGATGGCTCGTTTCTCTGCTTCCCGACAGGAGAGCTGCTGACTGTCAATCAGCAGCTTTCCTGCTCTGCTCCTCCACGCTCACTGAAGTGCTGAGCTATGAAGGCACAGGGAGCGGCTGTCTCGGCCTCTCAGTGGCACGCTAAGAGGCTGAGACTGCCATCTGTCCAGGCACCTGGCAGTGACAGCTAAAGTCAGGATGATGCAGTGCCTGGACTGAGCTTGGTGACATCAGCAGAGAGTGGACTTCAGACCGTTCTCTGCTGAAAACAAATTATGCCCTGTACACACGATCGGTTAGTCTGATGAAAACGGACCAATGGATTTTTTCATCAGATATCCGATGAAGCTTAATTTCATCAGTCTTGCCTACACACCATCGGTTAAAAATCCGATTGTGTCCAAAGCGGTGACGTAAAACACACCAACGTGCTGTGAAAAATGAAGTTCAATGCTTCCGAGCATGCGTCAACTTGATTCTAAGGATGCATGGATTTTTGACCGATGGATTTCCCCACAGACGATCATTTTTTTCTATCGGTTTTTTAATCATAAGAAAAATTTAAAACAGGTTCTATTTTTGTTCACCGATAGGAAAAAAAAAACTATGGGGCCCACACACGATCGGTTCGTCCGATGAAAACAGTCTGTTTTCATCAGACGAACCAATCATGTGTGCAGGGCATTAGACTCCTGTGACCCTTAGGAGAGGTCCAACTGAATGAGTAACCACTAACCACCACTGAATGGGTGTCCTTTTCCCATAGACGCCAATGACTTGACGCCCTTCCACTGAACATCAATAAATAGGGACACTTCACTAAACACTCATGCTGCCGAATGCCAATGCCATGAAGGCATTTGATAAACCCCTTTAAACTGAACACAAATATAATTTCAGAATGACTGTATTCCATAAGAATCTTGAGAAATATGATACAGTATTAACTTTTGACAAGTATACTGTTTCCGACATACTACATGTATTAAACAGGGATAAAAGCTTTTTTTTTTTTTTTACTTTTTTTTTTGCATTTTCTACTGTGGCAATGTCCTGGTGAAACCTTTCATCGAGTTCGTCACCTAGATTTTTGGGAAAGAAGTCCAAGTGTGAATGCAGAATCTTCAGTGTCATGTTACACTTCAATTCAACTAATCTTCAGTGACATGTTGCACTTCAAGGTCTAGTATGCTGTAACAGGTTTTTCAGTTTCTGCCCTGATTTATGTTCGGGATGACTCTGTAGTTACTCTTGAACAGGTAAGCTTTTATTATTTCCACCAAATTTTAACAACTTTTTTTTTACCATAGTTACAAAAGGACTGTCAAAGTAGAAAATCAGTTGTCCGTAAAACTTTTTCTGCAAATACTAATTGTTGTTTCACATTGCCCTAGCTATCATAATTCTGAAATATAATAAATCTTGGTACATTTCTCCAAGTTATAATGTAATCAACTTCAGTTCTTTAATTGTAATTTTTTCCATAAAACTCTTTTAATTTAGTCTAATGTAATGGCTGTGTTAAATTGACTAATGAGCTTAGTACTGGTTTTATGACACAATCAAATATTCAAATGCATTAACTCATGTCAATCAGTTAATAAAATTAGGCAAGAAACATTTTTTTCTCTTCAATTTTGCATACAGATCCTGCAAGAAATGCAAAGCAGAGACTATTTAACATTGCTTTATTTACACATTTTAGTTTGGTAATAATGATTACATGTTTAGGCTGCTTATATTCCCTTGTGGTTGATGAAAGGAAATACAGAATGTGAAGTTGAAATTAAAAATACAATTTTTTTTTTTAAATGTGTTAAAAGTATATTAATACATTTCAAACCAAAAGTCATAGATTAGAACTTCTGAGTTCTACTAATACTGTCTAACAA
This sequence comes from Rana kukunoris, assembly GCA_029574335.1. Classification (NCBI taxonomy): domain Eukaryota; kingdom Metazoa; phylum Chordata; class Amphibia; order Anura; family Ranidae; genus Rana; species Rana kukunoris. Next base: position 180,868 of record JAJQKJ010000514.1, on the reverse strand, counting down.
TGAGTTCATTACTGTGCTGCTTCTCCTTTACCATCCAATTACAGTCTGGGGTGGGTACAGGCCAACCTGGGCTCATAGTAATGAGTTGAATTATACTGGCTATAAGACTGAGCATGTCTAGTGGCAGAAAATAGAACTGTGGGTGAAATTTCTGCATTAACGGTGGATGAATTTGCAGTGGACTACTCATTTTAATTTTTTTGTAGTGATCGTCTACTATAAACAAACTCACACTCACTGTGTATATATATTTATATATATATATATATATATATATATATATATATATATATATATATATTGTATTTATTGGCGTATAACACTCACTTTGTCACCCTGAAAATAGAGGGTAAACTGTGCCTGCCTGTTATACACAGGGGGATGTTGAATTTATTTTTCCTGAACATTCCCTCTTAGGCCGCGTACACACGATCAAACTTGTCTGCTGAAACTGGTCCGCAGACCAGTTTCAGCAGACATATCCAAACGTGTGTACGGGCTAGCAGACAGGTTTTTCCAGGATAAGTTTGGTCGGATAAGTTTGATCGTGTGTACGCAGCCTCAAAGTTAGGGTGCGTGTTATACAACTGTGCGTGTTATACGCCGATAAATATGAGTATATATATATATATATATATATATTAGGGCTGTTACTGATTAAAGTTTTCGTGTTCGATTAATCGTTTTTTTTTTTAAATAGATTAATTGACAAATTTTGATTAATTATAATGCACATACAGATCCAACTACTTTTAGCTGATCTCCTTGCAGGCTGATTCCCAGTGCAGCTACCAACCACTGGGACAATGGATATCAGGATACAAAAAACACACAAAGGCAGCGCTCAATGGGAATAGCATTAAAACTTTTATAGTCTTCAAGTAGGTAACACAATAAATATTGCACTGGAGATAAAATCAATGTAGCTACATAAACTGTAAAAATGGTTCGAGAAATACCTATATATATATATATATATATATATATATATATATATATGTGTGTGTGTGTGTGTCAAGGCTTTTGCTTCATGTGTGTTACAGAAAGTTTATGAAATGTCATCCATTTTTATAGGGGTTAGAAATAAAAGTTTATACATGTACTATATATATATATATATATATATATATATATATATAAACGTCTAAAAATATGCCATATTGTTTAAGAATGTTATTTTTCCATCCATTTCACAAGGGCAACTTATAATAACATATTTGTGTGTCCACTAAGATTTAATTGACATATCTAATTCTATAGTCAAAGAAATATATAATTTACTCCAAATACAGAACTCTTTTCTGATTTGACAATGCATGGGCACCCTTCCTTTTTTTTTTTTTTTTTCTGCAGGACGTTGATAAATGAGGTACTTAATGTTTAGCATTGGCTGAGGACAGCACAACTATTAAAAATGTTAAGCACTGTCCCCTCTGTAATTGACAGCTTGATACTGTTATCCCCTCATGCTTGTCATTGCATTATAATAATACCAGTGATTAGAAACCCAGCATCATTTCCCAGAAGATGCCTAACCCACTGAGAGTATGAGACAGATTGTGTGTTACTGGTGACACACATTTCTTTACTCCTAAATAGATTATTAAGATGTTAAGGTCTATTTTGTTCTCTATTTAAAAGGGGATATAAGATCTTGTTAACTGACCCCCACCATGTGTATGAAGAAATGTACTTACGTTGTGGAAAGTGCAAATTTACCTTTATTATTCAGCTAGAAAATAAAACAAGACAGTCCTTGTTTGCAGTGAAGGTAATGCCCCAATGCTTAGCCCCCCTTAAATAGTCATTGTTATAAAAAAAATGATATAACAATATATTCAGTTGAATATATTCAAGCATGGTAAAACCAACTATACAGTAGTTTACTTATATGGCCATTGGCCACCATTCATTGACAAGTTACCATACATTACTGTATTGTGTCACTAAGAATATACTGCAAAAAGCCGATAAATTATGTTGCAATTGGCAGAACTATGCCACAAGGCAAAAAGCTGTGCAAACAATAGATAAATACTGCCAATAACAACAGATAAGTAACTAGAGCCATACTAAAAGAGTCATTGTTGAGTAATGAGAACATAGCTATTTTAATGGCACTTTATATTGAAAAAGCCACAGATATGTTAAAATCATACAGACTAATATCCTTCAGCGAAGTAGATCTCTGTTGGTTAATCATCATGTGGGAAAGACATAACGTGTTTGAAGTTAAATGAGTTGGATCTGGGGGGCGTGGCCTGGACATGCAGCGGTGAAGACGTGTTCCTCTGGAGCTCCAGCGCCGACACAGTAAAAACCTGCTTTATTGCTGCTTTTTGGACTCCCACACCCGCTCATCATGAGAAAGAAGTCGGGTAAGACTCTTCCTAAGCCGGGGGCGTCCTCGGGCTCCATCAAGAGATTCCTCTCCATGGAATCGGGAGAAGTGATGGATGCAGACGGCCTAGGCCGCACCGCACGTGCTTCTAGCTCCGGGGCGGGTTCCGCCCCCCGCCGCAAGCCGGAGCATAGACACCTTTCTCCAGCCTCGTCTGCCTGCTCGGAGGGTGTAGAGAGCTCCCCTGGCCGCTCTAGTGTTGCGGCTCTGGCAGAGGACTTCCCGACCAAGGCTGAATTTGCCTCTATGTTCCGGGGCCTGGAGCGTTCGATCAAAAAAGATTTCTCCGCGGTGAGAGGGGACTTGGCGCTGGTGTTGGAGCATGTGGAGGAATCGGAGCTCCGCCTGGATCGCCACGCGGCCGCCATTAGAGACCTGCGATCCACCACCAGGTCCCTTACTATTGCTCACAGGATGGCCCTTTACAAAATCGAGGACCAGGAGAATCGCGCCAGGAGAAATAATATTCGCATCAGGGGTCTCCCTGAGGCGACGGGTGATGATGACCTCCTCCACTCGGTCCGCGGCATCTTCAATGGTATGCTAGGCCTCCCGGCTGACCACTTGCTCAAGTTGGACAGAGTCCACAGGGCCCTGCGTCCCCGCAATCTCTCCTCTGACACTCCAAGGGACGTCATCTGCAGGCTCCACTACTATGAAGAAAAGGAGCGAATAATGCGCAAGGCTCGGGAATCTACCTCCCTGGACTTTGATGGGGCCTCCCTGTCTTTCTTCCCTGATCTCGCCAGGGAAACTCTGGATCGCCGCAGAGCACTGAAACCCCTGACAGAGAAACTCAGGGCCGCCTCTATCTCCTATCGCTGGGGCTTCCCGTCGGCTCTAATTGCCCACCATGGAGGTAAGACTGCAGTGCTCCGCTTTCCGGAGGACCTGGAGAAGTTTTGCTCTGAGCTTGATATCTCCCCACCGGAGCTACCCGGCTGGCAGGATGTTCTCCCCCCCCTCCCTGCTGCACCGACCCCTCAATGGCGAAATGTGGGACGTGGTCGCCGATCCGCCATCATGGAGGCCTCCCCGCCTCTGGAGTGAGACATGTGTTGCCCGATGGAAGTTCTCCGGTCATTGTCTCAGTCCCGTTTTGCCGATCCGGTCGGGTCATGTTATTTCTAGGTGCCTACTATGGATCCCTCATCTGTCATTCTCTCCCCCCTGGGGCTTTGCTGATCCATTATTCGTTCTGACTTGTGAGGTGTTCCCTCTTGTTAAGTTTGTTTTTGGTTCTGCTCAATGGGTTTTATGCTAAGCCTGTTTCTTGCATAGCAGGTTCTAAACTGTTGATTTGTTTAATTTGTGTAATGTGTTTGAATTCTATTGTAATCCTGATGTTTTTAGTGTCGGCGCTGGGACCCCCTGACGGCGTGCATGGTTTTTCCGATGCTCGCCGCCAGCTCCTGGCGCGCTTTCACCCCCCTCTTTAGGGTGTGCGGCGCGGTCCGGCGCTCCTATGGCCTGGTCCCCTCGGGGGCTTTGGACGTGGGGGTGTCGGCCCGCTCGCATCACCCTTCCCTGCACTGCATTCATTTGCGTGCATCTACAGAGTGCTCCTTTCTAGGGGCTAATGTTGTTTGTCATGTCGCTGTTTTCTTTCTATTCTCTCTCTCTCTCTCTCTAACTCAATGGTCCCTCTTCCTCATACCCCCCCCCATTCCCTTATTCTCTGTCTCCGCCGCAGGTGCCACCTTGCTTGTGATGTTGCTGAGTGTCCCTACTGCGAACCTCCATGGCTGTGCTGAATTTGGTCTCACTGAACGTCCGGGGTCTACACTCCCCAGGTAAGAGACATAACCTTTACAGGGAGCTGGGTCGCCTGCATGGGGATGTTGTGCTCCTGCAGGAAACCCACCTCACGCACACTACCTCAGTGAAACTTTCCTCCCCTAATTACCCATTGTGGTACTATGGCCTTTCAGATGTTCCTAAATCTAAGGGTGTAGCCATTGGGTTTCGCAGGGGAACTCCTTTTACATTAGATGCCATGCTTAGTGATGATCTGGGTCGCTTCCTATTCCTTCGAGGTAGTCTGGGTAATATGCAGTGCACCATTGCCACTTTATACGCCCCCAATCGGGACCAGGTTTCCTTTTTGGCCTCTACCCTTAAAAAGTTAGGGGATTTCGCCCGGGGTTGTGTCCTCCTTGCCGGAGACTTTAATGTATCCTTAGAGCCATCACTTGATACTTCCCTGGGTCAGTCCTGTTTCTCACAGAGACGCTTAGCGTTTCTACTTAAATGTTTACATAATGCTCAACTGATGGACGTTTGGCGGATCATGCACCCCCGGGTGAAAAACTATACCCATTATTCTCACTTACACCGCACCCATTCCAGGATAGACATTTTCTTCATTAATCACCACCACCTCTCCCTCCCGACGGCTTCATCGATTGCCGCCACTACTATCTCGGACCATGCCCCGATCATCCTTATACTAAAAGTCCCCTCCATTCCTAGTAGGCCCACGAATTGGAAGCTTAACGACAATCTCCTTATGGATGAAGTAGATAGGAAGGTGCTTCAGGGTGATTTATCTCACTACTTTGCTGATAATCAACTCCCAGATGTCGCCCCGGGCACTCTATGGGAGGCCCATAAGGCCTTCATCCGTGGTAAATTTCTAGAATTAGGATCGAGAAAAAAGAGGGAACGTACCTCTAAGCAGCAGGAACTGATCAGAGACATTGAGACTCTGGAACGTCAACATAAATCTAGCCGATCCCAGGCGATCTTCCATGTTTTGACCCAGAGGAGGGAGGAGCTACGGGCCCTCTATCATCTGGATCAGAAGCAATCCTACCGTATTGTAGCTCAACGCCTGCACGAATGGGGCAATAGGCCTGGGCGCCTGCTGGCCCGCTCGCTGCAGCAAAAAAAAACAGCCACTTTTGTAGCACGGATAAAAACCATACAGGACTCTATGGTTCATGATACATCTGCTATAGCTAAGGAATTCCGCTCGTTCTACCAGGCTCTGTACCATGTACATAGTTCGGTTGAAGACAGGGAGGTTAAGTCTCGACTCATCAGTGAATACCTATCTCAATCCAATTTACCTCAACTGCCAGTGGATAAGTTAGCCGCCTTAGAAGGGGAAATCACTACCTCTGAGATGCGTTTTGCGTTAAAAGCTATGGCCTCTGGTAAGGCCCCGGGCCCTGATGGGTTCACAGTTCAATATTATTGGTCCTTTGCTGATTTACTGATCCCGCATTTGACCAATTATGCCAATTCCATCTCAGAGAATAGTACTTTTCGACCTGAAACTCTTCACGCGCACATTACAGTCATCCCCAAGCCCGGTAAGGATCCCTGTAATTGTGGGAGCTATAGGCCCATCTCCTTATTAAACATCGACGCCAAGCTTTACGTCAAGGTCATTGCGAACAGGCTTCTCCCGCTCCTCCCCCATTGGGTCTCTATGGACCAGACGGGTTTTATTCCCGGCAGAGAGGCACGGGACAACTCCCTCCGCACCCTTTCTCTGATGTCGTATGTTCGCCGGCTCTCCCAGCCCACCCTTCTTCTATCTACAGATGCTGAGAAAGCTTTTGACAGGGTGGACTGGGAGTACCTAATGGCGACCCTTTCCCATCTTGGCGTTGGTCCCTCCCTATTGTCCCGTATTTCGGCCCTTTATTCCTCTCCCACCGCCCAACTTCAAATAAATGGTACCCTGAGTGAGCCCTTTACATTGTATAATGGCACCAGGCAGGGGTGCCCCCTCTCCCCAATTTTGTTCGCTATCTCTCTTGAACCCTTCCTCTCAACGATCAGAGCGGACCCGAACATCCGTGGGATCACGGTTGGCTCAGTTGAACATAAATATGCCGCATATGCAGATGATATTCTTTTTTATGTACAACGTCCCCTTATTTCCCTCCCTAACTTGATGTCCGCCTTTTCAAAATTTAGTACTATCTCTAATTTTAAAATTAACATGTCCAAATCTGAAATCTTGAACCTCACTGTTCCGAGCGAACTTGCCTCCCGCCTGAAAGAGTCCTTTCCTTTTAATTGGCAGTCTCAGTCCCTTAAGTATTTAGCCGTCTTTTTAACCCCAACCCTTTTTCACTATTCCGAGCAAACTACATCCCTTTATTAAACGCTATTAGAGCCGATTTGCAGAGGTGGTCCCAACTTGCCCATTCCTGGTTGGGGAGGATCAGTGTTATAAAGATGAACATATAACCCAGGCTACTGTTCCTCTTCCAAATGATACCCTTTAAAGTCCCGGTGGGCTTTTTCACTGTGCTTCGGTCCCTTTTCTGTAAATACATCTGGCATGGGAAGCGACCCAGGTTAGCTAGATCCACTCTTCTCAGGCCTAAGTCTGACGGAGGCCTGGCCTTGCCAGATGCTAAAAGTTATTTTACAGCCGCAGTACTTACTAGGATATTGGACTGGAAGTACCATAGGAGTTCTAAATTGTGGGTGTCTCTTGAGGAGACCATGTGCGCCTCTGATCTTTATACGCAGTTGTGGATCCCCAGAAGATGTAGATCCTTGGCTGTGTCCACTTCCCCTCTTACGCATTCCACTTTAACAATCTGGGACTCGCTGTGTAGATCCCATGGATGGCCGCACAACTTCCCACTGATGCCCCTTGCTGGACAAAATTACTTCCCCCCTGGGAGTTCTCACACCTCTGGGAAGACATGGTCTTTAGGTAACGTGACAATGCTTCATCAAGTGATTAGTCCCACTGGGATGGCCTCTTTATCTGACCTGGTGGGTCCCCCCCCTGTGCCCTACATGGATCATTGGAAATATCACCAACTTTCAGCCTTTGTACGCTCCCTTCCACGTCCACTCCGAGGTCTCTCGGATCTGTCACTAATTGAATTAGCTTTCGCTGGGGACCATCCTCCGGAGAGGCCTCTCTCTTACTTTTACAAGGCACTGTTGTCCATATCATCTAAAGGCCAACCCATCTTTCTCCGCAATTGGGAACAGGATCTCAATACATCCTTTACGGAGACCCAAAAGTCCAAGATCCTTAGCCTGGCCCACACCTCTTCGATCTCTTCCAGGACAGCGGAGGTGAACTACAAAGTTCTCACTAGGTGGCACCTCACCCCTGTGACACTTCATGGAATTTCCCCCAATCTTCCCCTCTCTGCTGGCGGGGCTGCGGAAACCGAGCAACACATGCTCACCTTTGGTGGTTTTGCCCGAATATACGCCCCTTTTGGAGCTCTGTTCTTGCATGTATGAAGGAAATACAAGGATTTGAGTCCCCAGATGACCCTGGGGTTGTTTTGTTACATTGTACAGGCGCACCAGTTAGCTCATATAGGAAATCTTTGACACCGCATTTCTTAAATGCGGCGAAGTCTCTAATTCCTAGGTTTTGGAAATTGACCACGGTTCCAACTCTGCGTCAATGGTTGGAGGTAGTTGACCATACGTACCGTATGGAAGATCTCACACTTTCTAATATAAATAAATCTGATTTAGCGATCAAAATATGGGCTGACTGGTTCGCTTTCAAATTTACTACTGCATATGCCAACCTTATGTCCTAAATTGTGGTATTCCATTGCTCTTATTTGATATGTTTATTTTACCTGCATGCGCCTGGTGGCCACCTGAGGCGGACTACCCCTTTCCCCCCCACCCCCTCCCCAACCTTATCTCTATCTTTTGCTTTTTTGCCTTCTTCTGCTTCTCTTTTCTTCTTTTTTCCTCCCTCTTTACATTCCAATATTGGTTACTTTATTTTCAGCATTTCAGTTTAAGTACAATCTCATTGAGATATTGTAAAGGGGTAACCTTCAGTAGAGATATGTCGACGATGTTTAATATGTTGTGACTGTATGACATCGGGAAGGTCTCTGTACCTTGTCATAGACGGACTACATTGTCTGCCCCTCCCCCCCCCCTTGTTTCTCTTTACCTGTTCTTGTCTGGTCGTATTGTGCCTGATTTGCTGCATGTTCTACATTTTGGAATGGTTTTCCTTTATCTTTTTCCTTTGTACTTGTATATCTTGTATAAAATGTATTGAACAAAAAAAAAATGAGTTGGATCTTGGGTCTGGTTGCAGTACAGTAGTGTAGCAGTCCACTTTGACAGCTGTGCAGATTGGTTTTTGATAGAAACACAAAGTTTAGCACAGTGTCATTTTCCCATGCAACCCCTCTGTTTGGTCATGTTAACTGGTATGTCATGTAAAATAAAAAACTAAAAATACATTGGAAACATCAATGAAGTGCTTACTGAACCTTGAACAAAAATCTACCTGGGCAGTATGACAAAACACTGCAATGCCAAGCATACTTTAAATGAAAGTAAGTGACAAGTCATACTACATACTCACTGGGAATTTTTTTACCAAAAAATCACAATCAGCCCCTAGACTCTCAGGGCCAGATTCTCATCTGTGCTACGACGGAGTATCTCAGATACCCCGTGGTATCGCTGTTTTTTTGCCTCGTATCTATGCGAGTGATGCTTTGGCATAGATACGCTTCAACATCCGACAAGTGTAATACCATTACACTTGCAGATCGTAGTTGTAATGACAACTCCGGCCACTAGGTGGCCTTTACGTTGTTTTCTCATTTGCATATGCAAATGAGGCTAGTATGCCGATTCCCGATCGCTTTTACGCCGCCCCGTCGTCGCGTACGTCGTTTACGAACTCGTAAGGTTACCCCTGCTTCTATGAGGAGTAACCTTACGAAGTTCCGTCGGATGCCGTCGGGTGCCGTCGGATGCCATGTTAAGTATGGCGTCGGGTCAGCGTCGGCTTTTTCCGTCGCTTACGTCGTTTTACTAACTCGTTCGCGAATAGGGCATTGCGTAAGTGTCGATCACGTCGTTTTGACGTCGGTTTCAACTACGCTTTCCGACGTGAGCTGGAGCATGCGCACTGGGCTTTTTCCCCGGCCGGCGCATGCGCAGTTCTTACGACGCGGGGGCGCGCTTAATTTAAATACAAGCCACCCAATTTGAATTACGCGGGCTTACGCTAGGCGATTTACTCTACGTCCTCCGCAAACTACGGAGCAAGTGCATGGAGAATACGGCACTTGCTCTAGTATGATGCCGCGGCATAGTGTAAATGGCTTACGCTACGCCGGCGATTTTCTTAGAGAATCTGGCCCTCAGTATCTAGGCAGCCATTCTCTGTAGCTGAGCAGTTTTTAAGCACTTTATCTCTGTAATTGGGCAGTGATAAGATACAGTATCTTACCTGCACAAATTATTATACTCTGACCAGATAGTAGTTACTGTAGAAACCAGATGCAGTCCCCAGCACACAAAGGCTCAACTCAAGGGAAATATTTTAGCATAATCAAGAAAATATTGTTACTTTAATTAAATTGAGCAGCTTTACTCTATAAATTGATGACCTGAACAACTTTTATCTAACACTAGGTAGTTTATGGTTAATCTCCCTCGTTTAAAAGAACAGTTTTTTGTAGCTTGCCCTCTGTATTTGACCTGCCATCCTTCTGTAACTGCATTCTCTCTCTAAAGCTGGCCATATATGGATCAAAATAAACAATAATGTCTGGGATTATATGAAGTCTCACCATTTCTCTAATGAAAACATATGCTGCGGCTGAAGCTAAAGGGGTACCTTGCATTGGGAGGAAGTAAGCCATTTTTGCATGTCAATCTACCACTACAAAAATTTAACTGTATTCGTCAGATAGTAGGAGATGTACGATTAAAGTCAATTGCAAGCTTGCTTCAGAGATGAGGTGGTAAAGGCAAGAGTCTGAGAGACCATGTGTTCTGGATCTACAGCTGTTGGTACAAGCACAGGTGACACAAGATGAGATATAACTATACATTCCTTAACAAGATCAGAACACCAGAAGGTTCCTTTGTAGAAATGGAGTAAATATTGTGTCTTGGTAATGCCATTGTGCCTAGCCAGTAGGAGATCATGGCAAGCACTATGGGCATTTGTCCTAAAATAGTAACACAAATCTTGTCCTCATGCAGGAGCAGACCATTGGAGTGTCAGGAGCCTGAATTGGGAGAAGCTGGGTAAGTCCTGGAAGTGTATCTGATCGTTTGGTATTTTTGGACCCAGATCATAAGAGCAGGTGGAAATTGAACTTTGAAAAGGAGAGATCACAGCTATTCTATGAAGGTCTATTCTTTTTTTTTAAAACCACCTCAGACTCCACCACAGCAAGAGACTTGCTCATGATTTCATTCTTTAGTATAGTCTCTTCTTCGGTTTCGCATCATTTGTCGTTCTCCAAATGCTAATTTATATAATTACCTTTTGCTTTATTATATTTTTTCTTTATTTATTTTTTCATTTGTTTCCCTCCCCTCACTTCCCCTCCTCTCGCCCCTATCCCCTAATGGTTTGTTCGTTACTTTTTATCTTCTTTTCATCTTCAATTGTCCTCTATTATTTTTCCAAGATATTTCTCCGATAGTTTAAAATCTTTCCACTGTCTCCATCTTTGATTGTATATATTGAGTTGGCCCACACCACAGCTACATAGATTTTCCATTTTATTATAGTTTTCCACTCTTTCAAACCATTCTTTTATATCTGTTTTTTTTGTACTTCGCACAGTTTTTTGGTATCAATCCTTTTGCAGCATTTATTAATGGTGGAATTAATGTTTTCCTATAACTTAAATTTGATTCTTTTGATTCGTGGAACACACATGCCTGTATACTATTGGGTATCTTTTCTCCAGTTATTATTTCTACATATTCCCGAATTTCCTGCCAGTATTGCTTTATCTATGGACAGTCCCACCATGTGTGTGTAAATGTTCCAATCTGTCCACATTCTCTCCAACACAATTGGGGTTTAACGTAACTAAGTTTATGGATCCCTGCGGGTGTCCTGTGCCATCTCAAAATCCATTTAACTGTATTCATATTAGTTGCGGTATTATGTACGGATGCTATTATTCTTTCAACTTGTTGGTTTTCAAATTTCTTGTTTATTTATTTTTCCCATTTCTCTATAAAATAGGGTTTTCCTTGTAGTTCTGATTCTATCAAAATTTGATATACTCTTGATATCACATGCCTTAGTGGGGTTTGTATAGAACATTTTTCTAGTGCTGTTAATTTCTTTTCATCTCTGATAGATGAGGGTACTGAATTTACCATATGTTTTAATTGTAGATATTCCCATTCGTTGATATCCCATATGTTTTTTTCTTTTATCTCCTGGAATGTTTTTATCTTTCCTTGTTCTGTGATGTCCTTTAGTTGTGCTACTCCTATTTTAATTACCAGCCGGGTCCCTTTCCCATGAATACAAAAATGAGGTTCCTTGAGTGAAATTAAAGGTGAATTATAAGTCCATTTATTCTGTCTATAAATTATATCCCAAACTTTGAAAACATTTTTTGTTAATCCATGTGTATCTGCATCCAACACTCTATACTTTCGTGAAATCCATAAGTTTTTGTGAAGTGCTGTTTTACTTTTTAATATTTCCCATTCGGATCCATTTTTCTAAGGTCTATTCTATTCCAAGTTCTAATGGACAGTCAAGATGATAATGGGATTGGCTTCCCCTTCTACCATTCCTCCAAAACCGACTTTATTGCAAGGAACTTCATGTCATCAAAATTGTTGTTTCTTTCTGCTGGGCTTATTTTCAGAGAAAAATATGTGACAGAGTGCAAGAGTGTCTTAGGCAGTGAACTCTGGTAGAGTATTGTTCCTATCTAGTTTGAAGATGCTCTTCACCTCTGCACCCCTATTGAAGGACTCAGACCTTGCCTGCCTTTTACCTAGAAGTTAAAGCGTTTGTTAACCCCCCCCCCAAAAAAACACAGATTCTGTTCATTTATATCACTCACCGTGTATCTTTAAAGCTTCCAACAATATTTTGAATACACAGTGTATTACAATTGTGCACCTTGAGAGATCTGCTAGGAGCAGTATCAGTGTACCATAAAATATTATTTCATATGATACCCGAGCTGAAGACATAATCAAGTCCTTTACTTTAGAGAAATGTATCCAACATAATATGCCTCTTGGTCTTCTTGGGTCTGAGGTGCAAGGTCTTAAAGAGAAGCTCCAGGCATTCCAGGACATTAAAAGTCAGGAACTACAAATACTGTAGCTGCTGACTTTTAATATAAGGACACTTACCTGTCCAGGGATCCCATGATGTCCTCACCCAATATGATTCTTCAATAAGCTTTGGGTGCAGGCACCGGCATCTCTAGTACTTCACAGCCTGTTTCCTACAGCCTGTTTCGTACTGCACATACATGAGTCGTGCTGCACCTTGTGAATGGTGCCATAGTCTTCTCGGACCTGTGATGTGTCTCAGAACACTGCGGGGGAAGGAGGGGGGCAAAACCAGGTAGCCGTTCACTCCAATCACCCAAAAAGTGCCAAATGTGGCAGTGGAGGGGGGAAGGGTGTAAACAAGGGGAGCTTCCCCTTTTGGGTGGAGCTCCACTTTAAGGCTCTTTAACTCAGTTTGTTTTCAAGCTCTGCATCTGTATCCTTGTTGAGAAATTGACTGAAGATTAATTTAAGCATTGGTATAAGGTCATAATGCTCCAGAGACTCAGGGATTCAAGGTATCCTGGTGTTATTTTTTCAAGAGTTATTCTCCTGTTTATTGAGCTGCTGGATGAGATTTTATAGTTTAAAGTATGGTATTTAAGGACCTGGTGGTGAGTATCTTGTCTCATTCTGCAAGTCTTACAAGTGAGAGCTGATGTGGTCAACCTTGGCTTTAAATAATGGATTCACCTTTGTTCACTTTTTTTTTCTCTAAATTTCAGCTCTCTTTATGTACACATTTCATGTACATTCATGTACTTTTTTGGAAAAAATGTCAAAGCTTTCCATAAAATTTACAAACACTTTCCTTGCTGTCCTCCATCCATGTTTCCAAATGTATCTATTGCTTCTTTCTTACTTCCTTACAGACTGTAGGTCATGACACAGGAAGGAGTTGACAAGCTGATCTCATTAGCACACACCCTTCATCATCCACACTCCCACTCCCAGCTGCACGTTTTTTTAAATGAAATGCAATCAATCAGTGATCACCCTTTTCACTGATTACACAATATACAATCTGATTGCATAGTGTATGGCCATCTTTTTACATTTTTTTTTGCAAAGTTGGGAGGTGTTTTGGAGCATTTTTACTCATCCCACATAGGGCAGCCCATCGACCTGAATGGGCTGCCCTACACACAGCAATCGCCCCAATGAAGCTTCAAAACTTTTTTTTAGAATGGAGCTTGGTGCATTTTTTTACTGTGATTTTTGGTGCAGTGCATTTCTGAAATGCAAGGAAACGCACAGATGAGAATGGAACCTCATTGTTCTTGTGTTATTGCGCTAATATCACTTTGAGGCCCCATTAACATCTAGCATAGTGGGAGCAAATGTTTTGTGGCTCGTTTTTCCTGTGACTCACATAGGGAAGCCAGTTGGCTGTGCTATACGTTGTTAATGGGACATTTTGGCATTTTGTGGGTTGCATGTTTTTTACTGTGCATTTTGCAGCATTTGCAAAATGTGTTTGCTGTGCCATCAATTAATGCCACTGAAAGCACAACTAAAGGTGGCCATACACTATAAAATCTGATTGTGCAATCTCCTTTAGATTTACCAAATTTATATAATAGGAGGAAACACCTAGCTAGCCAATCACTCAATATCCAATCAGGCAGGCCCTTGCACTACATAATTTATGGCAGATCAATTTTACAGTTTTACAGGTAAATTTATGCACTATGTGTCTGCTCTATATACTGCTCCTTCAGCCCAAATGAATACTTCCAGTACATTATCATAAATAATCATGCTCTGTAAGGGGACAAGGCAGGGGTGCCCCTTGTCTCCGTAGTTATTTAATTAATCCTTTAAACCTCTCACCAGACTCCTTGCCTGGCTGCACATAGTTGGAGGGTGGGGGAACAGTAAGTCAAGGCAACACTTTTTGCAAAATGATATTATCCTTTTCCTGTTAGATCCTAAGGTGCCAGTGTCTAGGCTGAATTAACACATAGATAACTTTGTATCATCCTCTGGGCTCCATATTTACTATGATAAAATTGAACTTATGTTTTTATTCTAGACACTGACTGGGGCTTGCAGGGAATGGCTAACCCACTTCAGCTTTTACTAATTTAGGAATAGTGATTCCCCACAAGGTCATAGAGATATACACTAGTAATTTTCTTCCCATTATTAACAATTATTGTTAGTGCTGTCACCACAGGATGGCACCGTGGACAGTACAGCAAGATATAACATGCCACATCCTATAACTTATTCAAGACATTGTATTTGGAAATAATGGACTTTATAGGCATACTTTAAAGAAATATCACAAAATATTATTTATACCAAATTCATACACAGACAATTGGTAAAACATATATAAATAGGTGAAAGTGATTAAAAACTTCTCACAGGTCCGCCGTCTATCCAAAGTCAAAATGGGCTCAATGGAAACAACTGGTCGGCCTGAATGGACCTGAGTAAGGCAGTCAGCCCAAAACAATAGCATATAAGATAACCTAAACCGGTCAAATCAAATCAAATTAAAGTGGTTTAAATGGGTAGCCAGCTCAGGAACTGTTAGTTCTGGTTTTCAAGGTACAGATAGCGTGCTTGATTATTTTTGTGCCTATATATGCACTTGTTCTGGAGCCAAGTCAATCTGATGAAAATATAGGAAGAACAGAGTAATTAAAGTGTATATAATTGTTTTATAGACTAGTGAGTGATCCCTGTGAATTACTTCCCTATAGAATTTTTTGGCTGTTGAATCTCTGTTAGAGGTTATAAATGGTTAGTGATTCCTATGCATGCTCTTCACAGAGCCCCCTGGTGGTTTGGTGTTATTAGTATCATCTGGATTACTTCTAATTCTTCTGAATAATTATACCTTGTATATGGTCATATCTTGAAACACCTATAGAGCCACTAATTGCCCTAATATATGATTTATTCAGGTGAGTGCACCAAGTCTTTGAGAGCACAACATTATCCTATTTAAGTTGATGTCCCTCTCTTTAGAAGCCTGGCTTTTCCAAATATTATCTTTCCCAATACCATTTCCTCATTACTTGCAGCATGTCCCCATACCCTCCTTGCATGACCTTGTGGCTATATTGGAGTCTGTGTCCAATTGAGCGTTCTTCCAATTTGACAGCAAACTTTGTTTTATATGTGTAAGTACTTTTCCAAAAACATTGTTTTATCACTTACCATATCTCAGAAAACTGTAATGCCCCATACACACGATCGGATTTTCCATAAGAAAAACCTTTGATGGTTTTTCCGATGGAATTCCACTCAAGCTTGGCTTGCATACACATGGTTCTCTGAACTTTCGTCTGTCAAGAACACGGTGATGTACAAGACAACGAAGAGCCCAGAAAATGAAGTTCAATGCTTCCGAGGATGCGTCAAATTGTTTCCGAGCATGCGTCTGAATTTTGCGCGTCGGAATTGCTCTCAATCTTTTGCTAGCGGAAATTCAAACAGCAAAATTCTGATGGAGCATACACATTGTCGCAGTTTCCGCTCAAAAGCTCACATCAAACATATGCTGTCGGAATTTCCAATCGTGTGTACGGGGCATAACTGTTGTTTTTGTGTTGTTCTTGTATAACAATTATATTCACTTAAGTTACTCTGCTCTTCATATATTTTCATCAGATTGACTTAGCTCCAGAAGAAGCGCATATATAGGCACAAAACTAGTCGAGCACACTGTCTAAAAAGCAGAACTGACACTTCCTGAGCTGGCTCCTGCTACATTTAAATAACTTTAGGATTTGACCAGTTCAGATTATCTTACATGCTATTGTATTGGACTGACTGCCTTACTCAGGTTCATTCAGGCCGACCAGTTGTATCCATTGAGCCCGTTTGTAAGAAGTTTTTAATCACTTTCACCTATGTACTGTATATGTGTTTTACTGTCTATGAATTTGTTATATAAAAAAAAAAAATTGTGATATTGCTTTTAAGTATGCCATTCTTTCCAAATCCAATGTCTTTCCATTATTAAGGTAAAGGACACACAACGGCAGAAGGATCTTTCGTTATCCACTCTTGGTAGATGTCACATAATCATAATGATCAATTTTCCATGCTTATTATAGAACTCACCCATCCTGATTAAACATACAGATAGACTGAAATTACCATCAGCTTTTTACACATTTATCTAGAAGAAGAAAGCAAGATTTTTTTCCACTCTGAATCACTAGGTAGAGGTCATTGGAGTTCATTTTCCTGACATTCGACTATATTATTTAGCTAGCCTGGCCTGTCATCTTCGGGACTGAATAAGGGAAACATCCTACTATACCAGTGGTTCTGAACCTGGGGGTCGGGACCCCCTCGGGGGGTCAAATGGTGATTTGCCAGGGGTCACTAAATCCTGGGCTGATCCTGAAGCTTGCACTGCTCTACCAGCCTTTTTGCAACTGCTCAGCAGGGCTGACCCTGGAGCCTGTAGCCACCCAGCTGGGCTGTTCCTGGAACCTGTGGCCACCCACTCAGTTTCACAGCCACCCATTCAGTTCACCGCATGGCTGGGGGACAGAGACTAGAGATCAGTTAACTGGTGAGGAATGTGACGTGGAAGGGGCTGGAGGAGACCCTATCTGCTGATTTCAGCATAGGTGTCACTGCTGCGATACACAGTGAAACCAGAGACACAGTGAAGCCAGAGACACAGTAAGACTACCTGTGATTAGAGTTGCCATTAAAAGGCCCCACTACAGTTCTCAGATGACCTTGATCAAGAGCACCTAAGTTGGCTGATCAGAACTCTCCCCAGCATTGCCCCTCATCCCCCCCCCCCAAAGAGTAAAGGAAGAAAAAAATTATGAGAGAATACATGGAAGGGGGAGGAACAAAGAAAAAGGGAGAGAAAGAATAAGAGAAAGAACAAGAAAGACGGCTAGAGAGAGAGGATGGGGAAAAAATAAGAAATGATGATAGAGAGAGAGATAAAAGGGAAAGAAAGAGAACAAAGAGAGAGAGAGTGGTAGATCCTAAAATGTACCATAAGGGGTTTTAATACTGTATGATTGGAAGAGACTCAGTGAGCACTAAATGTCCGTGGGTTAGGGGTGGAAAATCCTTGTATTGCCTTGGGTGCTAATTAAAATAGAAGAGTGCAGCGCAAAGGTTACAAAATTAAAAAAAAGAAACACTACACAATATATAAAGAATACATAATATATAAAGAAAGATGCAAGCCAGTGAAATTAAATGTCCACATGTCCACAAAAACAGTCCATATAGTGCTAATAAATAACACAAATAAATCCAGCAGAAGTGACGGTGAAGAGAAAACACCAGGAAAGGAAATCCACCACCGCAAGCAAGATGGACTCTCACCTTATTTCTTCGACCCGTGAGAGTCACAAAGCATATCAGAATATGTCAATCCGATCCGACCTCCAAACAGATTCACCATATCAGACCGATATCAGCAGGCAGCCATATAAGAGGAAACACAAAAATCTAGTGCTCTCTGTATATAACAATTTATTCAGGACAAGAATACAAAAGATGGGCACTCACATTTAAAACCACTCGTTAGCCGAGTGTATGCTGTAACAGTGGATTCGATACAACAGCGGCGATGATCGGGGTGACGTCATGCATAGCTCCTCCCCTCACGTACGTTACGTCCTATGGGCGGGACTTCATCAGCGTTAGGCGGAGGGAGCATACCAGACGTCCCCGATGGCAAATTATAAATAGTGTGCATGTGATTCGGCGGCCAATCGGAAAAGCTCAAGGATGCGGCCAATCAAGAAGCGCCACCAGCCAACAACATCCGGAGCACGGCCACACACGTCACAGCCACACGGAAATAAATGGCTAAATAGCAATAATAAACAAACAAATTGGACCCAATGGAACTTAATGGTAAAAAAGGAATAATAACCAAAAAAATCACAATAATAAGGTCCGGTTAAGCCTAAAATTGCCCGCACATTCAAATAACTATAAATTTACATTTACAATTAACAATAAAGCAGACGTCATCCACGACCATCGCCATCTTCCAATAACTGTTACTAACAATAAATTACATATTATTAATCAATAAAAATTTTCAATACAAATAATCTTAACAATATTAAAAAATTAAAAAATAGGGATAAAAAAATATATATAATGTATAAAAATATAAAAATATATAAGGCACCCCTATAGTTACTAACGATTGGAGATAAAGCAGTTTAAATCAAACTCAACATTGAGTCCCCTAGGGAAAGCAACCTTGAGTTCAAAAATCCAATAGGATTCACGACGACTCAATTGTCTAATAAAGTGTCCACCCCTCCAATGTTTAGACACCTTCTCGATTCCCCAAAATTTCAAACCCTTGGGGTTGCGATCATGGTGCTGTCTGAAATGTTTTGACACGCTATGTGTCTTGACACCTCGTTTGATGCAACTGATGTGCTCACCTACACGTACATGCAGAGCACGTGAAGTGCGACCGACATATTGCAGCCCACATTCGCACTCCAACATGTAAATGACACCTTCAGTGTCACAAGTGACTAGCTCTTTAATAGTGTATTCAGTACGGGTAACGTTTGAGCAAAAAGTTTTCCTTTTCTTGGTGTTATTTTTAACATGCTTACATGTGGCACATCTTCCACAGGCATAAAAGCCAGAAAGAAAATTAAATAACCTAGGTCTAGGCATCAATGGTGGGTCAATGACCCCTGGTGCAATAACATCCCGCAGAGCGGGTGCTTTCCTATAGACAAATTGAGGTCGATCTGGTAGAGCAGGTCCCAGAACAGCATCACCTTTTAAAACTGCCCAATGCTTAACAATTATCCGTTCGAATTTTTTATGTTGGATGTTGTAATCCAATAGGATTTTATGGTTCATGTTTGAATCAATAGCTGCTAAGTCAGGTGGTTTATCAGTAATAATAACATCCCTATTCATTGTGCGTACCCTTTCAATTTCACGATCTATATCAGAGGCAGAATAGCCTTTCTGAACAAATCGTTCAGGAAGAATCTGTGACTGTGATAAAAAATCTGCCTCAGTGGTACAATTCCGACGCAATCGCACGAACTGGCCCCTAGGGATGTTACATAACCAGAGCTTATGATGGCAACTGGTTAAGGGTATATACCCGTTACGATCCGTGGCTTTAAAAAAATTCTTGGTCTGTAACTTATCATCATTTTTAAAAATTTCCAGGTCTAAAAAGGTGATTTTCTCACATGACACTGTCCAAGTGAGAAGTATATTTTTGGTATTGGCATTGAGTCGATCCATAAAATGCTGGAGACTCATCGTGTCGCCCTCCCAGACCATGATCAGATCGTCTATGTATCGTTTATAACATAGAAGCTGAGAGGGACGATTTTTGAACACTGTTTCTTCCTCCCAGTGGGCCATAAACAAATTGGCCACACTGGGAGCAAAACGAGCGCCCATAGCAACTCCTCGTTGCTGCAAATAAAAATTCTTATTATACCAAAAATAATTTTTCATAAGGCAGAAATTTAAACCATCCAAAATAAACTGGATATGTTGACTGTTCAAATCTGTGCCTTTTAAAGCCCAAATAGTGGAGGCTATAGCTGCTTCATGGTCAATGATGGTATAGAGGGAACCAACATCTGCAGTCACTAAAATGGTGTCATGAGTACACGTTAAGGTGTCAAGAATCTGTATAACCTGCTTTGTGTCTCGTAAATAAGCCTCCATTTTAGACACTAACGGTTGAAGAAAATGGTCCAAGTATTGGCCAAGTCTGGAGGTAACCGAATCAATCCCATTCACTATGGGGCGGCCAGGAGGTCGCACAGAATCTTTATGGAGTTTAGGGAGAAAGTAAATAATTGGTGTCCGACAGAAAAAGGGATCCAAATAGGATGCCTCCTTTTTGTTTAGGACACCTTCCTGCTTACCCTCTTCTACCAGAGAGTGCAATTCGTTCTTAAATTGGAACATCGGATCACTTCTCAATAGTAGATAGGTCTCAGTGTCGCTCAGGAGTCTAGACATCTCCTCCTGATAGTATGACTTACTAAGTACGACCAGACCACCCCCCTTATCCGCTGGGCGGATCACAATGTCATTCCTAAGCTCTAATGACTTGATGCCCTTTTTGATATGATAAGAATCACGGACATTTTTGATCTTCAGATCTTCCAGATCTTTACAGACCAAATTCTTGAATACATGAAGATGTCTTGTGTCCTGACCCTGAGGGTTAAAAACAGACTTGTTCCTAAGGTTGGTGTGTTGCGTAAAGGATGACGGGGCACTCCTTAGAATCGGGTTAGAGAGGAAGTACCTCTTCATATTTAGCCCGCGTATGTATTTTTGAACATTGACATAAGTGTGGAACTTGTTAAGATTTCTAATTGGGGCAAATTTGAGACCCCTGTCAAGGACTCGAACTTCATCCTCAGAGAGAACAGTCCCGCTAAGATTGAAAATTCCGGTTCCTAGTACGATCTTGGCCCTTTGGACTCGTCGGCCACCCCTGTTTCCTATCGGTTTTTCCTTTTTTGGCTGAATTGACCATTTACGGGAGGAGCCTGGGCGGCCGGGGGGTCTCTCCAACTGTCCACTGGGGGGGGTTGGGGCTCTCTCCATCCTCCCCACATTGGGGTATAGGGCGGAGGGCCCCTCCAGGGGATCCTCTCCTGCCCTAAAAAATGATTCGAAGAAGAGGTAGATGGTTCCCAGTGTTCTTGTAAGGGGGCATAATAATTATATGTGGACAGGGGAGGGGGACCGACAGGGTAACCTCCTCTACCTCGTTGGAAGCCGCCACCTCTATTGGGTGCCGGTCTAGAGGAAGAGTTGTCATGACGGCTGTTGCGAAAGGTGACCATAGGATTGGGGGTGACCCCCCCTATTTCTCCCTTTCCCTTTTCCCCTCATTTTAAAGGGACCTTGTCCTCTTGTTTTAGGAGTATTAATCCTAACGGGCGTGACCTGGGATTCCACAATGTTCCCCCAGGACCCAGAGGGACCCTGAACGATTTGATGAGAATCATCAAGTGGTAACTCCATGGTATCTATAGATGTTGACTGGGGAGGATCAGCCTGTGTGGTTATGAGGGATTGCCATTTGAACACCTGGTGGGATGATAAGTCATTATAATCACGCAGAAATTTCTTTTGTTTCTTATGCTGACTTTCCTTGTCCCACTTAATTAGTTTTGTCTTTAGCTCACCAGATAGACGAATAAATTCTGGTGAATCTTTACTAGGTTCAATGTGATCAATAATCGTCTTGATCTGCCCCTCAAGCCATAGTTTTTTACGTTGCTTGCGTGATGCCAATAAGCGGATCAGATCATAACTTTTGTTGGTGAAAAACTCATACCACTCTTTATTTGATTCAACATCTGTAAGACCATCATTCGGTGGTAAATCCCACCGTAGACGTCTCGGAATGATCTTTGCAACCAGACATTGATCAAATGATATGATGTCCCACCACGTTTTGATCTTTTTGTCAAATAAATGACCAAGTTTTCTAAAAGAGACATTCAAATCCCCAGGATCCGGAGAAATAGCTGATTTAGAAAAAATATCAGTGAGAGTGACCTCACGGTTCTCTAAATAAGAGAATACTTCCATCCCTGCTGCTAAATATAATGAATTATAACGAGCAAATATACAGAAGTGAAAAATTCAGCGCTGGGATATAAACAAATAAATTACAAAAATATTACCAAAATTAATTGCAAGCCAGCACTAAGAATAAATTCATAGAAAATTCTCGGAACAAATTAAAATAGAAGAGTGCAGCGCAAAGGTTACAAAATTTAAAAAAAGAAACACTACACAATATATAAAGAATACATAATATATAAAGAAAGAGAAAATCACCTTTTTAGACCTGGAAATTTTTAAAAATGATGCTAAGTTACAGACCAAGAATTTTTTTAAAGCCACGGATCGTAACGGGTATATACCCTTAACCAGTTGCCATCATAAGCTCTGGTTATGTAACATCCCTAGGGGCCAGTTCGTGCGATTGCGTCGGAATTGTACCACTGAGGCAGATTTTTTATCACAGTCACAGATTCTTGCTGAACGATTTGTTCAGAAAGGCTATTCTGCTTCTGATATAGATCGTGAAATTGAAAGGGTACGCTCAATGAATAGGGATGTTATTATTACTGATAAACCACCTGACTTAGCAGCTATTGATTCAAACATGAACCATAAAATCCTATTGGATTACAACATCCAACATAAAAAATTCGAACGGATAATTGTTAAGCATTGGGCAGTTTTAAAAGGTGATGCTGTTCTGGGACCTGCTCTACCAGATCAACCTCAATTTGTCTATAGGAAAGCACCAGCTCTGCGGGATGTTATTGCACCAGGGGTCATTGACCCACCATTGATGCCTAGACCTAGGTTATTTAATTTTCTATCTGTCTTTTATGCCTGTGGAAGATGTGCCACATGTAAGCATGTTAAAAATAACACCAAGAAAAGGAAAACTTTTTGCTAAAACGTTACCCGTACTGAATACACTATTAAAGAGCTAGTCACTTGTGACACTGAAGGTGTCATTTACATGTTGGAGTGCGAATGTGGGCTGCAATATGTCGGTCGCACTTCACGTGCTCTGCATGTACGTGTAGGTGAGCACATCAGTTGCATCAAACGAGGTGTCAAGACACATAGCGTGTCAAAACATTTCAGACAGCACCATGATCGCAACCCCAAGGGTTTGAAATTTTGGGGAATCGAGAAGGTGTCTAAACATTGGAGGGGTGGACACTTTATTAGACAATTGAGTCGTCGTGAATCCTATTGGATTTTTGAACTCAAGGTTGCTTTCCCTAGGGGACTCAACATTGAGTTTGATTTAAACTGCTTTATCTCCAATCGTTAGTAACTATAGGGGTGCCTTATATATTTTTATATTTTTATACATTATATATATTTTTTTATCCCTATTTTTAATTTTTTTTAATATTGTTAAGATTATTTGTATTGAAATTTTTTATTGATTAATAATATGTCATTTATTGTTAGTAACAGTTATTGGAAGATGGCGATGGTCGTGGATGACGTCTGCTTTACTGTTAATTGTAAATGTAAATTTATAGTTATTTGAATGTGCGGGCAATTTTAGGCTTAACTTATTATTGTGAATTTTTTGGTTATTATTCCTTTTTTACCATTAAGTTCCATTGGGTCCAATTTGTTTGTTTATTATTGCTATTTAGCCATTTATTTCCGTGTGGCTGTGACGTGTGTGGCCGTGCTCCGGATGTTGTTGGCTGGTGGCGCTTCTTGATTGGCCGCATCCTTGAGCTTTTCTGATTGGCCGCCGAATCACATGCACACTATTTATAATTTGCCATCGGGGACGTCTGGTATGCTCCCTCCGCCTAACGCTGATGAAGTCCCGCCCATAGGACGTAACGTACGTGAGGGGAGGAGCTATGCATGACGTCACCCCGATCATCGCCGCTGTTGTATCGAATCCACTGTTACAGCATACACTCGGCTAACGAGTGGTTTTAAATGTGAGTGCCCATCTTTTGTATTCTTGTCCTGAATAAATTGTTATATACAGAGAGCACTAGATTTTTGTGTTTCCTCTTATATGGCTGCCTGCTGATATCGGTCTGATATGGTGAATCTGTTTGGAGGTCGGATCGGATTGACATATTCTGATATGCTTTGTGACTCTCACGGGTCGAAGCAATAAGGTGAGAGTCCATCTTGCTTGCGGTGGTGGATTTCCTTTCCTGGTGTTTTCTCTTCACCGTCACTTCTGCTGGATTTATTTGTGTTATTTATTAGCACTATATGGACTGTTTTTGTGGACATGTGGACATTTAATTTCACTGGCTTGCATCTTTCTTTATATATTATGTATTCTTTATATATTGTGTAGTGTTTCTTTTTTTAAATTGTGTAACCTTTGCGCTGCACTCTTCTATTTTAATTTGTTCCGAGAATTTTCTATGAATTTATTCTTAGTGCTGGCTTGCAATTAATTTTGGTAATATTTTTGTAATTTATTTGTTTATATCCCAGCGCAAAATTTTTCACTTCTGTACAGGGAGTGCAGAATTATTAGGCAAGTTGTATTTTTGAGGATTAATTTTATTATTGAACAACAACCATGTTCTCAATGAACCCAAAAAACTCAATAATATCAAAGCTGAATATCTTTGGAAGTCGTTTTTAGTTTGTTTTTAGTTTTAGCTATTTTAGGGGGATATCTGTGTGTGCAGGTGACTATTACTGTGCATAATTATTAGGCAACTTAACAAAAAACAAATATATACCCATTTCAATTATTTATTTTTACCAGTGAAACCAATATAACATCTCAAAATTCACAAATATACATTTCTGACATTCAAAAACAAAACAAAAACAAATCAGTGACCAATATAGCCACCTTTCTTTGCAAGGACACTCATGCAGCCTGCCATCCATGGATTCTGTCAGTGTTTTGATCTGTTCACCATCAACATTGCGTGCAGCAGCAACCGCAGCCTCCCAGACAATGTTCAGAGAGGTGTACTGTTTTCCCTCCTTGTAAATCTCACATTTGATGATGGACCACAGGTTCTCAATGGGCTTCAGATCAGGTGAACAAGGAGGCCATGTCATTCATTTTTCTTCTTTTATACCCTTTCTTGCCAGCCACGCTGTGGAGTACTTGGACGCGTGTGATGGAGCATTGTCCTGCATGAAAATCATGTTTTTCTTGAAGGATGCAGACTTCTTCCTGTACCACTGCTTGAAGAAGGTGTCTTCCAGAAACTGGCAGTAGGACTGGGAGTTGAGCTTGACTCCATCCTCAACCCGAAAAGGCCCCACAAGCTCATCTTTGATGATACCAGCCCAAACCAGTACTCCACCTCCACCTTGCTGGCGTCTGAGTCGGACTGGAGCTCTCTGCCCTTTACCAATCCAGCCACGGGCCCATCCATCTGGCCCATCAAGACTCATCTCATTTCATCAGTCCATAAAACCTTAGAAAAATCAGTCTTGAGATATTTCTTGGCCCAGTCTTGACGTTTCAGCTTGTGTGTCTTGTTCAGTGGTGGTCGTCTTTCAGCCTTTCTTACCTTGGCCATGTCTCTGAGTATTGCACACCTTGTGCTTTTGGGCACGCCAGTGATGTTGCAGCTCTGAAATATGGCCAAACTGGTGGCAAGTGGCATCTTGGCAGCTGCACGCTTGACTTTTCTCAGTTCATGGGCAGTTATTTTGCGCCTTGGTTTTTCCACACGCTTCTTGCGACCCTGTTGACTATTTTGAATGAAACGCTTGATTGTTCGATGATCACGCTTCAGAAGCTTTGCAATTTTAAGAGTGCTGCATCCCTCTGCAAGATATCTCACTATTTTTGACTTTTCTGAGCCCGTCAAGTCCTTCTTTTGACCCATTTTGCAAGAGGAAAGGAAGTTGCCCAATAATTATGCACACCTGATATAGGGTGTTGATGTCATTAGACCACACCCCTTCTCATTACAGAGATGCACATCACCTAATATGCTTAATTGGTAGTAGGCTTTCGAGCCTATACAGCTTGGAGTAAGACAACATGCATAAAGAGGATGATGTGGTCAAAATACTCATTTGCCTAATAATTCTGCACTCCCTGTATATTTGCCTTGGGTGCTGACAACCCACACTACGAAAATAATTTTACTGTTAGTGGTTCCCACAACTTGGGAAATTTTATCAATGGGTCACCGCACTAGAAGGTTGAGATCCACTGTACTATACTGTACATACAGTATACCAGGGGTAGTGAATTAATATTCAAGGAGGTCCGATATCTAAAAAAAATTATGTGTCCGAGGTCCGAATCACAAGTTTGTGCCATGAAAGATTCTACGTTTCTACTTTCCTTTTCTTGACACAAGCCACACTCTCTGGCCCTTTTCTTACTGTTTCCTCCACACACTCTCTGTAAATGTCCCCATTAGTGTTCCCTCTTACATCAGGCACCCCTACCAAAGTAATTCATTACATTGGGTGCCCCCATCAGACTTCCACCATAATTCAGTTGCCACCGTCGGAGTATCCCCTTATATCAGGTGTCCCCATCAGAGTGTCCTCTTACATCAGGTTTCTTCATCAGACGCCTTCTGGCTGGTGTCTCCCATTAGTGTGCCCTCTTACATTATTTGAGTGCCCCTTTACACCAGGTGTCTCCATCACATCAGTTGTGCCCATCAGAGTTCCGATTTACATCATGTGTCCCCATTAGAGTGCCCCTTTACATCAGGCGCCCCCATCAGAGTTCCTATTTACATCAGTTGTCCCCATCAGCATGCCCCCTTAACATAATATGTGCCTATCATCATGCCCCTTTGACATAATATGTGCCTATCACTCTGCCCCCACTAACATATGTGTCCATCAGCATTCCCCTTTAACATAAAATAAGGGGCATGCTGATGGACATATTTAATGTTAAGGGGCACTCTGAAGGGCACATTTTATGTTAAGGGGCACTCTGATAGGCACATTTTTTGTTAAGGGGCACTCTGATGAGCAAATTTATTGTTAAGGGGAACACTGATGGACAAATTTTAGGTTAAGAGGCACTCTGATGGACATATTTAATGTTAAGGGACACTCTGGAGAGTACATTTTGTATTAAAGGGCACGCTAATGGGCACAACAAATTATGCCCATCAGCATGCCCCTGAACATAAAATATGCCCATAAGTGTGCCCCTGAACATTAAATATGCCCATCAGTGTGAACCTGAAAATAAAATGTGCCCATCAGAGTGCCCCTAAATATTAAATGTACCCATCAGTGTGCCCCTTAACATAAAATATGCCCATAGGAATGCCCCTTATTTTATGTTAAGGGACAAACTGATGGGCACATCTTATGCTAAGAGGCACTAAATTGGGTATATTTAAAATTAAGGGGCACTCTGATAAGCACATTTTGTTGTGCCCATTAGACTGTACCTTACATTAAATGTGCCCATCTGAGGGCCCCTTAGAAGAATATTTTCCCATCAGAGTGCTCCTGTAAACACCCCACATACCTTGGGGCAGGCAGGGATCAGGAGTTAACAAGCTGCAGGGGATGAGAGCTGCACCGAGTATTGCAGAGCCCATCAGAGTGCCTCTGTAAACACCCCACATACCTTGTGGCAGGCAGGGATCAGGAGTTAACAAGTTGCAGAGTATGAGAGCTGCACAAGTCTTGCTGAAGGAGCGCTCATAGCACATCATACCCCGTGGCTCCTGGCTCTCACCCCTATGGTAACAAACAGCAGGGGGAGTGCACGTGACGTCATGGCTTACCTCGCAGCTCCGGCCATGAGCTACGACATAGTAAGCATCGGGAGGGGGGCGGGGCGCACACGTGATGTCATTGGTTGCCGGGTGCCTGCAGTCCCGGCAACCAATGACTGCTAAACGGAGCTCTGTCTTTGACTTCCTGAACATGTTTAGAAAAACATGACACGTTTAAAGTGTGTGTAAACCTCTGAATTTAAAAATTAACCTAGCCTAACCTTCTATTGTGTGTGCTTGCCTTAATCTGAATCTCCTAGTTCAGGGGTGGCAAACACAAGGCCCGTTGGCCGAATCCGGCCCGCCAGACCTTGCCATGTGGCCTGCGCAATGGGCCGTTCGTTGCCACTAGTGGTGTAACGGATCGTGACCGATCCCTGATCCGTGGAGCACACCACTTCCTTGGCCTTAGGAAAGGCAGCGGCTTCGGCCTAGCTCCAGAGCGATCGGCCATCTTGGTACACCCAGCTCCCATGATGGACGTCTCGGACATCCATACCATCCTACCCCACCCACATCCCATTCTACCCCATCCCATCCCACTCCACCCCCACCCCATGCCATCCTATACCACCCCATCCCGTCCCCATCCCATTCTACGGCACCCCCCCACCCCATCTCATCCTACCCCACCCCATCCCAGGGTGGATGGGAGGATGGAAGGAGAGTGGAGGGTGCAGAGGTCAGATATTGCACACGGTCCATAGCATACTCCTGTATCCTGCATTTCGTACGCAGCAAACTCCTGAACCCTGCGCTCCATAAAACCAGTAATAAACAAATGCAGTGACAATTATTTATGATATAAGTGGACACATAGTCTTAGGCCGCGTACACACGATCGAATATATCTGCTGAAACTGGTCCGCAGATCAGTTTCAGCGGACAGATTCGATCGTCTGTACGGCCTAGCAGACAGGTTATCAGCAGACAAAAGATTTAAAGCATACTTTAAAACTTGTCTGCTGGAAAGCCGTCTGTCGGATATGTCCGCTGGTAAGTACGCCTAACCAGCGGACCGAAATCTCCCGCATGCGTCGAATGGATTTGACGCATGCGTGGAAGTATTTTACTTCCTGGTTCGGTGACGTGCGTACACAGATCAAACCAAAATCTCCCAGGAGACATGTCCGATGAAAACGGTCCGTCGGACCGTTTTCATCGGATATATCTCCTCGTGTGTACGGGGCCTTACAGATACAACCTACCCTTTGAGGGCAACCATACTGCTAATGCGGCCCCCGATGAATTTGAGTTTGCCACCCCTGTCCTAGTTGATGTCTAACTTTTCTTTCACACAGAAGGTGAGTGCCAGCCTCAGCTGTGCATGTTTTTCAATGAGACTGTGTAGAGGGCGGTGTGTCCTTTTCCTCCACTCAGGTTTCAGATTACACTCAGCTCTCCTCTCTAGGCTCTGCTGTGTGTACTGCATGGTATAGCACAGAAAAACCCAAAGGTACACTTGAGCAGCTGAAGGGGTTTTGGGGGCTTTTTTGGGGTAAACCACATATTCTTCCACAACACCTGCACCTGTTATCCTTGTTGTAAAGATTATAGTTGTTGAAGTTTGTTTAATAGGAGAGATTTCATTCATTCACTCTTTGATGGGTGGCAGACCAAAATCCTACATCTTTGTCTGGAGCTCACAAAGAATGTAAAACTATTACCTACTGGTTATGGTGGGACCACTGCTGAGAGAAGAAATGCTATGTCATGTTTTAAAGGTCATATTTTACTATTGTTTTATTTCAAATAATAGATATATAACTTACGTCAAATACCACTGTAAGTAGTTTGTCTTTATATGAAAAAGTGGAATAGCGGTATGGAAAGAGAGAGAGAGAGAGAGAGAGAGAGAGAGAGAGAGAGAGAGAGAGAGAGAGAGAGAGAGAGAGAGCTCTTTTACAATTTAAATATAAACTGGACAAAGGTAATTTTTAGAATAAATTATATAATGGAATAACTTTTTTTGGTCACCTTTTGGGCAAAAATGCACTGGGAGCATCTTATTTTTTTACATTTTATTTTCACCGATTTTCAATTGTGATTGATTGGATTGTAAGTGGATGCAGCCCTACTGATCTGTATGAGGTTTATCTGTATGAGGCTGCATGAAAACGAATGGCACTGCAAGCTTTCTATTTAGCTTGCTCGTGAAGTACATGAAAGGGTTCCCTCTGCTGGATATAAGTAACGCTGTACTATTTATAGTAATAGTCACAAAACAGTAATACTGTATCTGCAGCGTGTGTGCTATTTCAGTTAGAATTTACTTCAACTATATTTCTTTAGGTTTTTAAGCAAATGATAATGGTTCAATACAGAGTATTAGACTAAAACCATTACAAAGATATATATATATACTGAATTTGCTGTATGTATTATAAATAATATTTTACTAAACAAGTCCTTGGTGGCTTAGATCAATTTTAGATTATTAAAGGTACAGTAAATACATTTCAGGTGGCATACACTTGATTGTGTATGCTGAACTCTAAGCAAATATTAGAACACATTTTAGTCTAATTATGTATAATTATGTATTCACTTAAAAATCATTAAAGCAGAGCTCCAGCCAAAAAAAAGCAAAAACTAATATCTCTCTCTCTCTCTCTCTCTCTCCCTCTCTCTCTCTCCCTCTCTCTCTCTCCCTTCAAAATAACTAAATAACTCAACACACCATACACCCCTAAGTGAAAATGTCCAAATTGGGCCCAATCAGCCAATTTCCCTCTCCGGTGCCATGTGACTTGTTAGGCCGCATACACACGATCGAACATGTCCGCTGAAACTGGTCCGCAGACCAGTTTCAGCGGACATGTTCGATCGTGTGTACGGCAAATGCTTAGAATCAAGTCGACGCATGCTTGGAAGCATTGAACTTCATTTTTTCATCACGTCATTGTGTTCTACGTCACCGCGTTCTGGTCTGATCGGATTCCGGTCCGATGGTGTGTACCCACATTAGACCATCAGACAAATTCCGAGTTGTGTGATGAAAACTGTCCGTCGCACAAGTTTCATCAGACATGTCTGATCGTGTGTACAGGGCCTAAGTGTAGTAGTAAGTTGATAAATGTTGTACCTTCATTAAATGTAACCATATTGCTACACTTAGAGGCTCCTCTCTTCCTTTTTATACTCAGTTGTGACATGACGCTACTCTTATCTCAAGACATTGCTTGCATATCAAGGCAAAATGTATTAAAACATTTTGCTTGTCTTGCAAAACGCTCTCAAACCAATTTGAGAAACCAAGATTTTACTGTGTGTGTGTATATATATATATATATATATATATATATATATATATATATATATATATAATTATTATTTTTTGTCCTCCAATATACTTCTCTCTTTTTCCTTTTTTATGCAAAAAAATTAATAACCCTTTTAACAAAATAAAAAATTAGCAGCTTTTGTGGCAATATTCATTTTCAATCTAGAAATTTCCCCCACAGTACATTTTTCTGTGCCTAGATGTCCTTAGTTTGATGGCCAGCATCATTCAACATATTTCCTCTGAGCCCAGATTTTCCTGCACCTGCCCCAGCCCTTTGCTTGGACAGTGAATATACAATCAGTACAGTGAGGAGCTCACTATGCTTTCTATTCCTACATAGTACATTAACTGGTTGGCTACTTGTATTGCTTCTTCCACTCACACCCCCAAACGATAACAAAAGTGCAAGAAACGAAAACCGAAAGATCCGACATAAAAAATGCTTTATTTTCGTTGTTTTATCTCATGAAACAAAACAACGTTTTTCAAACTTCATTTTAAAAAACAATGTTGCATACACACCATCGTTTTCTGAAAATGCTCTTGCAAAGCACGCTTACGTAAGACACTTTAGACGGCACTCTGTTCCATTGAAGCTCCCGTCTCATAACTTGCTTCTGGGCATGTGCGGGTTTAAAAATTTAGTTTTAAACGTCGTTTTGCCCACACACGATAAATTAGTTGTGAAACAAAAGACGACATTCTGAAAAACGACATAAAAAATTCAAGCATGTTCGAATTTGTTTTTGGTCGTTTTTTTGAAGACATAAAATGACGTTTTGTCCACACACAATCATTTTAAATGACGTTTTTTAAAACGCCTTTTGTTTCATCACAAAAAACGACTGTGTGTACGCGGCATTAGGAAAAGAGTCGACATCATAGAGAATAGATTCGACATTATAGAGAATAGATTCGACTAGTCATACAACATTATAATTCTTGTAGGCGGAATATTCGAACGGAAATGTACGATTCGACGTAAAGATTAGACGTTCTGTCGAATATTCTTTTGCCCATTCGACAGAAACCAAAAAGATTCGACTTTCCGTCGAATATTCTTTTGAGCATTCGACAGAAACCAAGTATTATTGTTTTTTCGGACGAAAGCTATTCCCCAACGAAAAACTAAATAAATCAAAACGATTTTCGGGAGTAACTAAATACATTTATTTTCCAAACTAAAACGGAAAAACGAAACAAAATATTCCAGTCTGCACATGTCTAGAAACTGCAAGACCTTTAGCTAAAAGTTTGGTGGGTAAGGTTTGTCTTTTTCCCAATGACACAAAAGTGTGCAATAAGGTTGATATCCCTGGAGGTGGCTATAAAGCCTCATACACACGACAAAAAACAGCAAGAAAACAGCTTCTTGCTGAGATTCCTGTTCGTGTGTACGAGGCATTCTGGTTTCTCGTCAGGAAATCTGTCCAGAATCTCAACGAGAAAAAAAGAGAACCTGCTAAATTTTTCCTCGTCGAGATTCTTATCGGCCTGTTTCCAGACGAGAAACCCGAGAGTGTGTATACTTACCTGTCACCGTGGAAACCCAGTCATGCACAAACTTGAGGCATGTGCGGTAGCTTCCACAGCATAGGTAGGATGAAGCAAGATGGCGACGGCGGCATCGAATGTGACGTTTCTTGCCAAGAATCTCGTCAGGGAAAACAACGTTTTTTTCCCTGACGAGATTCTTTCCCGTGTGTACAGTGCCTTATTAGGGATACAGTGTTGGCCTGAACTCCAGAGGAAATGGATTTGGGGGTACTTTTTTCAGATGATTGCATAATGAGCAAATAATGTGGACATGCAGTGGAAAAGCAAATAGAATTCTAGGATGTTTCACTAGAGGAGTCACCAGTAGGAGAAAGGAGATTCTGATTCTCCTTTATAGATCTTTAAACCTCATTTAGAATACTGTGTTCAGTTCTGGAGACCTCACTTACAAAAAGATATTGATAAGATCAAGTCCAGAGACAGAGACAGGCAACAATAATTGGTGAAAGGTCTGAGGGATAAAACATATCAGATGAGACTTCAGGAATTTAAAGAGGTTGTAAAACACCCTGTCTAAGGCTTACCTATAGATGCTGTAAATATCTTCTCAATGTGCGCCGTTTAGGAAATATTTACTGGACACCGATGATGTCAATGGCGCATGCCTTCTGACGGAACGGCCAACAGTGCTGTTTCTTCAGGAGTGTGTGCCATGACCAGCGTCTCCCACACACACATGCGCAGGAGTGATGTCATGAGGCTCCGGTCAGTCACAGAACGGGAGTCTGTGGCCCCCAGAAGGAAGACTGGCAAAGATGGATGCAGCCTGCAGCGGGACGACACAGGCTTCGTTTGCAGGTAAGTGTCACATAATGTGCTAGTATGTGATGCATACTAGCGCATTATGCCTTTACTTTGCAGGGAAGAAGAAATGAAGAAAAGCCCACCAGGGGTTACTTCCTCTTTAATATATACACTTTAGAGAAAAGGGGGAAAAGAGGAGACATTACTGAAACCTTAAAATACATAAAATCTGTGAGTAAGGTTCAGGAAGGAAGTATTTTCAATATGAAGATAAAAAAAAAAGAACACAGGAACACGGAACATAACGCCAAACTAGCGGGGGAAAGTTCAAAACTAATCTTAGAACGTATTATTTAATCAAAAGAGTAGTTGATGCTTGGAATAGACTTCCAGCAGTGATAGTAAGCCAGTCAACAGTAAGTGTGTTCAAACATGCTTGGGGCTAACATAGATCTATAGCATAAAAAAAAGTTGCTGTCCCTCTTCTGTGTTTCAAGAGGATGATTTTAGCTCAAATATAGGTACTTACACTGCCTGCATTAAAAAAAAAAAAAAGTATTTTTGATTACAGAGTTGCTTAAATCGGAGGTTTCCGCCATTTTTTTTTAAAAAGCCAGCAGCTACAAATACTGCAGCTGCTGACTTTTAAAAAATTGACACTTTCCTGTCCAGCGCGGCCGCGATGTCAGCAGACGGGGCTGAGCAATCACTCGGTCCTCGGCTGCTTCCGCCGCCATACTGGGTAAGGGAATCAGGAAGTGATTGATTCACTGCCAGATTCCCTACTGCGCATGCTCTCTGCTGGGAACAGTGTTTTCTAGAAGACAGCGCGGGGGGCTGACGTAGGGGGGGGGCGCACTCCAGCAAGAGTCAGAACCAGGAATCTGCACCCCCTCCCCCTGAAAGGTGCCAAATCTGACACTGGAGGGAGGGTTCCAAAAAGCGGAAGTTCAGTTTTTGTGTGAACCTCCGCTTTAAAGTGGTTGTAAATTCAGAAGATTTGTTTTCTTAATGCATTCTATGCATTAAGATAAAAAGCCTTCTGTGTGCAGCAGCCCCCCTCGCCCCCCTTAATACATTCCTGACCTGAATGTCTGAGATGGCAGTGCAGAGCCATTGGTTCCCGTTGCTATCAATTCAATTCAGTTACCAATAAGGATGAATGGACACAGGGAGCTGCTGCTTGACTCAGGTGCCCCCATAGCAAGCTGCATGCGGTGGGGGTGCTCAACAGGAGGGAGGGGCCAAAAGCTCCAGCCAGGGACCCGTAAAGAGGAGGTTCTGGGCTGGTCTGTGCAAATCCACTTCACAGAGCAGGTAAGTATGCTTGTTACTTTTACCCCCAAAAAAAACAAGAGTTTACAATCACCTTAAAGCGGAGGTTCACCCAAAAGTGAACCTCCGCTTTTACGAACCCCCCCCCCCACCGATGTCTCATTTGACACCTGTCAGGGGGTGCAGATACCTGTATAAAACAGGTATTTTCACCACTTCCGGTATAGATTCCCACGGTAGTCCGGCCCCTCCGCGTCTCCCCCCTGTTGTGTTCTGGGAAAAACTCGGCTCCCAGAACACTGCGGGACCAGTGGGAACTGCACAGAGCGACTCGCACATGCGCAGTAGGGAACCGGGCAGTGAAGCCTCAGCGATTCACTTCCCGATTCCCTTACCGAGGATGGCAGCGGAGGAAGCCAAGCTACCGCTCTGCTTCGGCTGCCGACATCGCGGGCGACTTGGAAAGCTAAGTGTTCATTTTTTTAAAGTCAGCAGCTGCTGTATTTGTAGCTGCTGGCTTTTGAAAAAAAAATGTTTTTCAGGCGAACCACCGCTTTAAGTTGCTTCTTTTATACCTGTCTACAGTTAGGCTGTAAACCTTGTTTTATAACCCTGCTAACATATTAAATAAGATCTGTTTAGCCAGTAAGAATGTTACTAAAATTGGGATCTTATGGACTGTAAGATTGGATATTGCATCATTATGATCCTTTCAGGAATTATTGTCGGAACATGGGTTTGTGCTGATATAATATATTAGGCAAGTGTACACGTCGCATAGCCTATTAACCACTTCAGCCCCGGAGGGTTTGGCAGCCAAATGACTGGGCCATATTTTGCGATTCGGCTCCCAAACAAAATGTATCACCTCTGCGGTTTTTATTTTTTGCGCTATAAACAAAAATAGAGCGTCAATTTTAAAAAAAGCTATATTTTTTTACATTTTGCTAAAATAAATATCCCCAAAAAGTATATAAAAAAATGTTTTCCTTCGATTACGTGGATACGTATTCTTCTACAGTAAAATTGCAATAAGCGTTTATTGATTGGTTTCCGCAAAAGTTATGGCATCTACAAAATAGGGGATAGTTTTATGGCATTTTTATTAATATTTTTTTTTACTATTAATGACGGCGATCAGCATTTTTATTGTGACTGCGACATTATGGCGGACACATCGGACACTTTGACGCTATTTTGGGACCATTATCATTTATACAGCAATCAGTGCTATAAAAATGCACTAATTACTGTGTAAATGACACTGGCAGGGAAGGGGTTAAGAGAAGAGAAAAGAATGGAGGGCGCACTGACCTAGTGTGATACTGCTAAATGAATTTTATTAAAATATTAAAATCAATCATTATACTCACAATATGGAGTTAAAGTCAGGCTTTACAAGACAATACAGCAGAATTCCAGCAACATCAGCAGAACACGATAATCGCTTGAATCTACAATCGATGTTAGAGCTGACGTGTTTCGGGGGCATACCCCTTTCTTCAAAGCTATGTGGTCTGCAATGTGATTATCGTGTTCTGCTGATGTTGCTGGAATTCTGCTGTATTGTCTTGTAAAGCCTGATTTTAACTCCATATTGTGAGTATAATGATTGATTTTAATATTTTAATAAAATTCATTTAGCAGTATCACACTAGGTCGGTGCGCCCTCCATTCTTTTCTCTTTTCTTAGCTTCATGAATTCCCACGATTCTGAGGAGGGCTGCAAGACTCTGGAAGATACCTTCTAATTGAACTACATAACCCCATAGTACCTTTTAAATACCAGAGCGCAGGAGATTTGTTTTTGTCTGCTATTTTCTTTTTCCGTTAGGGAAGGGGTTAACCATTAGGGGAGGAGGAAGGGGTTAAGTGTGTCCTAGGGAGTGATTCTAACTGTGTGGGGGCTGGGCTACATGTGACACGACACTGATCGCTGCTCCCGATGATGTCCTGTCACAAGGCAGAACAAGGAGATGCCTTGTTTACACTGGCCTCTCCCCGTTCTTTCGCTCCATGACACGATCGTGGGACACCGGCGGACATCAAGCCCGGCGTGCCATTCTGCCAACGTATAAGTGCATGGGGCGGTCGGCAAGCGGTTAATAATCACTGTTTGGTTGTCTTCTGTAATCAATTGTTAATAAATTTATATTTTTTTTAATACCTTGAATCTCAGTGCCTATAAAGTCCAGTATCAAATTTCTTTGCAATATTTCTACATTGTAAACCTGGTCTATTTACTTAATCCTGTCCAATGAACCAAGCTCCCTTTCACCCATGGAGAATCAGTTCCTCACTACTTGCTAACCAAACACATGAGCAACAGCTTGAAAGGGACCTTGACTTATTTTTCCATACTAATGCCAATCCTGACATAAAACCAACTCTCTTATGGAATACGCACAATGCTTATTTTAAAGGTATTTTTATCAAACTCTCTGCCTAATAGAAGAAGCGTTGCACACAACAGATAACCTCTCTGGTTGATCAAATTAAAACCTTGGAATCCCGTAACAAAAGCCACCATGACCCACATATTTCCGAGGAAATCTCAGTGCACCGAAACCAGCTTAGCCCTCTACTGCAGAAGAGCTACGACTTCTATATTAACCGCCTCAAACTAACCTTGAATGTCTCCAGCAATAAACTGGGTGCATTCCTCGCTAAACAATTTAAAAGGTGAGCTGAGGCATCTAAAATTTCATTTCTAAAACCCCTAAAAATAGTGCCTGTAAAGCGCCTGAAAAGTGCCTCTCTAGCCTCCCCAGTGTGAAAGCCTGAGTACTTTCACACTGGGGCGGTGGCACTAGATGCTTTATGAATTTAATACAGTGGGCTGAATACCATAAAACTCCCTCTAGACTCCTCTCACTCAACACAAAGAAAGCCTTTGACTGGGTATACTGGTTTTACATGTGAGTGGTACACTCTAAATTTGGATTCTCAGGCCGCATACTTTCAGCCATAACTACGATGTACTTACAGCCAACTGCCAAAGTCTTGACCTTGTGATTCATGTCACCCCCTCCCCCTTCCCTATCACAAATGGAACACGGCAGGGGTGCCCACTCTCTTCAATCATTTTTTTCCTTAGTCATGGAACCCTCTGACTGAACACATTAGGCCGCGTACACACGATGAGACATGTTCGCTCAAACATGTCCGACGGACCATTTGCAGCGGACATGTCTCATCGGATTTTGGTCCGATGGCGTGTACACACCATCGGACGAAAATCCCCTCGGGCTGAGGACGCGGTGACGTGGCGGTGACGTTGACGCCGCCACGTCACCACTCCAGGAAGTAAAATACTTCCACGCATGCGTCAAATCCATTTGACGCATGGGCGAAGATTTCTGTCCGCTGGTTAGTGTACTAACCAGCGGACATATCCGACGGACATGTCTCCGGCGGACAAATTTCAAAGCATGCTTTGAAATTTGTCCACTGGGAAAACATGTCCGCTAGTCCGAACACACAATCGGAGATGTCTGCTGAAACGATCCGTCAGACCAG
Organism: Rana kukunoris; assembly: GCA_029574335.1. Taxonomy (NCBI): domain Eukaryota; kingdom Metazoa; phylum Chordata; class Amphibia; order Anura; family Ranidae; genus Rana; species Rana kukunoris. The sequence goes on along the minus strand of JAJQKJ010000514.1, from coordinate 142,794 downwards.
TTTCAGCAGATAAATTTGATCGTGTGTACGCGACCTAAGATGCTCTGGACTAATGAGTCAAAATATAAATATTTGGCTTTAGCAGGAAGCAGTTTGTTTGCTGAAGGGCTGGAGAGTGGTACAATAGTGAGTGTCTGCAAGCAACAGGGAAGCATGGTTAAGGTTCCTTGCAAGTTTGGGGCAGCATTTCTGCGAATAGAATTGGAGATTTGGTCAGGATCAAATTGGTGTCCTTAAAGTTTTTGTTAATCTAAAAAATGAAAAGAATCCTGTTCCCTTAAAGCATGAATTACAGCACAGTGCTTGTGCTGTGTAATTTGGCCCCTGTAACACCTGAAATACCTACCCCTTTCTGCCCTCCCCTCTGTAAACTGACCATGGTATATCATGGCTGCTGAGCCCTGACACCATGGTCGGTTTACGTGCCTCCATCATCCTCACCCTACTCTCTGCTATCATCTGTCTCCTGCGTCCTCCTGCCCTCTCCAATCCCTGCCTTTAATCTGTGTGACCTTCTCTCCCCTCCCCTTGTAGCACTGCTCTGAGAAGTGCACTTGTTACTGCACACAAGCACTGCCAAACCCACTGCTAGTTTAACATGTAGTATAAACTGTATGAATTTTTGTAAAAAAGAACAAGCAGTCCTGGTAGTGATGGTTTTGCCCCATGGAGCCCTGAACTCAACATGAGCAAGTTTGTCTGGGATTACATGAACAGACAAAAGGATTTGAAGCAGCCTACATATAGAGAAGATCTGTGGTTGGTTCTCTGAGATGTTTGGAACATCTGAGCTTCTGAACTTCTTCAAAGTGTGCAAGTGTATCTGAAAAAATTAGGCTGGGTTCACACTAGAACACACAACCACTTACAGCAGAAGTCTGGCACGTCTCCATTCACAGTTTCAGGCTCAATTTCAGACTGAATTTTGTGCTGAATTCTGGCCTGAAACGGACCAAAAGATGCAGAGGGCTCCTGTACAATTTGTACCGGAGCCACTGCGGAGATGTGTGAACCGGCTCCATAGAAGGCAAAGGGTGGTCACACCAAATATTGTTTTGATTTGCATTTATCTCCTGTTCATTTACTCTCACTTTTTCTTAATTGATAAAAATAAACTATTAGTACTTCTATTTCTGAAAGCCTTCCTAATTTACAGCATTTTTTATACCTCCCTAAAACCTTTGTATAGTAGCGTGTGTGTGTGTATATAATTAATATATATATATATATATATATATACAGTATAACCAGTGCTTTAAGTGGACCAAAAAGAGGTGCCGGTACTCTATTAGGCGCCGGTTTCCCCCCCCCCCCCCCCCGCGGGGCAGAACGTTTTTTTTTCGCCCCCCCCCCCCCCCCCCCCCGGCTCTAACGCATGAACACATATGCCCAATTACAGGGCGCCATGCCATCAAATGCAGCCACTGTGTCATCAATTGTCACCACTGTGCCATGCCAACAAACGCAACCACTGTGCCATGCCTTTAAATGCAGTCACTGTACCATGCCAATTGTCACCACTGTGCCACCAATTGTCACCACTGTGTCACCAATTGTCACTGTCCAGACATCTATCCACCTCAGAGCCTGTCATTTTAGTAAGACTGCTGGGACTTGTAGTTCTCAATCTTCTCCTGGGGCTCATGGAGATTGGAGAACTACAAGTCCCAGCAGGTTATACATACAATAAGGCTCTGAGGTGGATGGGTGCTGATGGCGGACACTCTGATGTAAGGAGGTGCTGATGGGGACACTCTGATGTAAGGAGGTGCTGATGGGGACACTCTGATGTAAGGAGGTGCTGATGGGGGACACTCTGATGTAAGGAGGTGCTGATGGCGGACACTCTGATGTAAGGAGGTGCTGATGGGGGACACTCTGATGTAAGGAGGTGCTGATGGGGACACTCTGATGTAAGGAGGTGCTGATGGCGGACACTCTGATGTAAGGAGGTGCTGATGGGGGACACTCTGATGTAAGGAGGTGCTGATGGGGACACTCTGATGTAAGGAGGTGCTGATGGCAGACACTCTGATGTAAGGAGGTGCTGATGGCGGACACTCTGATGTAAGGAGGTGCTGATGGGGGACACTCTGATGTAAGGAGGTGCTGATGGGGACACTCTGATGTAAGGAGGTGCTGATGGCGGACACTCTGATGTAAGGAGGTGCTGATGGGGGACACTCTGATGTAAGGAGGTGCTGATGGGGACACTCTGATGTAAGGAGGTGCTGATGGCAGACACTCTGATGTAAGGAGGTGCTGATGGCGGACACTCTGATCATCAGAGTGTCCGCCATCAGCACCTCCTTACATCAGAGTGTCCGCCATCAGCACCTCCTTACATCAGAGTGTCCGCCATCAGCACCTCCTTACATCAGAGTGTCCCCATCAGCACCTCCTTACATCAGAGTGTCCCCCATCAGCACCTCCTTACATCAGAGTGTCCCCCATCAGCACCTCCTTACATCAGAGTGTCCGCCATCAGCACCTCCTTACATCAGAGTGTCCCCCATCAGCACCTCCTTACACCAGAGTGTCCCCATCAGCACCTCCTTACATCAGAGTGTCCCCCATCAGCACCTCCTTACATCAGAGTGTCCCCCATCAGCACCTCCTTACATCAGAGTGTCCCCCATCAGCACCTCCTTACATCAGAGTGTCCCCCATCAGCACCTCCTTACATCAGAGTGTCCGCCATCAGCACCTCCTTACATCAGAGTGTCCGCCATCAGCACCTCCTTACATCAGAGTGTCCGCTATCAGCACCTACTTATATCAGAGTGTCCCCCCATCAGCACCTCCTTACATCAGAGTGTCCGCCATCAGCACCTCCTTACATCAGAGTGTCCCCATCAGCACCTCCTTACATCAGAGTGTCCCCATCAGCACCTCCTTACATCAGAGTGTCCCCATCAGTACCTCCTTACATCAGAGTGTCCCCATCAGCACCTCCTTACATCAGAGTGTCCGCCATCAGCACCTCCTTACATCAGAGTGTCCCCCATCAGCACCTCCTTACATCAGTGTCCCCATCAGCACCTCCTTACATCAGAGTGTCCCCATCAGCACCTCCTTACATCAGAGTGTCCCCCATCAGCACCTCCTTACATCAGACCAGAGTGTGTGTCCCCATCAGCAGCCCTCTTCCCTGTCTTCCCTCTCCTCCCCCTCACACGTGTACAGTGTAGTGTGTACTCATTGCAGTAGTACTCACAGTTCTGAAGGCAGTTCTGATTCTGAAGGCAGTTCTTCCTCTCCTCTCCTCTCTCCACGGTAACAGTTCTGGCGCGCGCGCTGATACATGTCCCGCCCCCCTCCTCTAGTCCAGCTTGTGTGACAGACAGCACACTGGCTCTATCACACGAGCTAGGAGGAGGAGGAGGGCGGGACATGTATCACAGCGCGGCGTGCCCTTTTTTTTCCATGGCCGCGGGCTGCCGCTCCCCTGAAAGTGCCGCCTGGTGCTGCGTTCCGGTACGGGAAACGCACGTACTGGGGGCACTGAGAGGTGCTGGTACTCTCCAGGGCCATTTTTGGAAGTGGCGGTACTGAGTACCGCCGCGTTCCGGCCCAGTTAAAGCACTGAGTATAACACATTAAACAGTGTCAGGAAAGGAGTTTGCAATTAGGTTGTTACAATATATTGGATGTTTATGAATGGCCCTGGCTGCTGTGTAATAACAAATGGGAAAGGCAAGCTGTAAAAAAATGTTTTTTTATTCACAGAAAATGTTCTGTTAAACTGAAATCCCTAATAATTTGGGGACCATCTGTTAATTCTTGGAACAAATAGTCTGAGCTCATGTATTGGAGACAATCCATCTAAAGATTTATTAAACCTCTTTTGGTCTACACTATTATACGTGAAAGCCACAATATAGTCTAAATAATATTTTTATTTTCTGAAAAAAAAAAAAGGTTAATAATGTTAAAGATATTTATCAAAGTAAGGTATTTATTTATTTCTATGGGAAAATGTGAAACAACTAGAAACTTAAAATATTCTGGATCCCTAGCAAATACAGTAAAACCTTGGTTTGAGAGTAACTTGGTTTGAGAGCGTTTTGCAAGACAAGCAAAAATGTTTAATACATTTTGACTTGATATACAAGCGATGTCTTGATATAAGAGTAGCGTCATGTCACAACTGAGTATAAAATAGAAGAGAAGCACATAGACCATTCTCCTCACTTGCCATTGATGTCGTCCCTTCCACAAGCGGTTCAAGTCTCGCTTTCAGATCACTCTACTACAACGTTGTCTTCCCGGTCATTATTTCAGACTGATAGCGGTGAGAGCCGACGGTGAGGATGACGGTCTATGTGGATTGTTTTCCCCCTGATGCCTCCATACTTAGATGTGCCTCTTTTAATCATCAACCATGTGAGTTGCTAAATGTTGTATCTTCATTAAGGCCGGGTTCACACCTATGCGAATTGAGTGCGGCTTAAACCGCATCCAATACGCAGAACATTTCTAAATACATTGGCCCAGATTCACAGAGCGATTACGCCTGCGCAACAGGAGATGCGCGTGCGTAAGTCGAAATGTGCGCGTGCGTTTCGATGCACGGCATCCCCAGAATGAGATACGCAAAAAATCTACTTTTTTTTGTTCCGCGTACTTTCGTTAGACTGGCGCATCCGTCCGCGCAAAAGTGCGCTAGACAGACCATTGATTTGCTAGTCAAATATGCTAATGAGGGACTTACGGGGATCCACAAAAGAACGTTGGGGCAGCGCAGGCGACGCAGTGTGATCAACAGCAAAATGTCCTGTCTAAAATTAGACCATATAAAAGCTGGTCTAAAAAGAGAAAAAAAGTCTACTTGTTAGATAAAGAAACACTGTTAGTGAGGAGCTCAGCAGTCACACGTGTTGCACAACAATCTGTATGCCGACATGCCAGGGGCATCGTCGCACATAGCTATACTACTGACTTTAGATGAACAAAGAAGGATGAGGGCACGGAGGATGGCACGGGAGAGGATATACCGCACCCGCATAGACCTGTTTGGCATGAGTGATTCTGAGGTGTTTCGCATCTTCAGATTCACCCCTCATGTCATCCTGGAATTAACCACAACCCTGCAGGAGGACATCACCAGCCCAACACTAGTGTTGCTCACGAATATTGCATATTCGAGTATTCGCGAATATCTCGAATATCGCGGCGAATATTCGCTATTTCGAATATTCGTATTTTTCAAATTTCGCAATAAATTTCGCAAAAAAATCGCAATCAATTTCGCATTCGCGAATTTCGCAATGGCGAAATTTCGCAATAGCGAAATTTCGCAATTTTTTTTTTTTTTATAAAATATCACGAATATTCGATATTTACGAATATTCGCGACCGCATATGTGAAATTTCGCTTTTTTTTTTTATAAAATATACCGAATATTCGTAAATATCGAATATTCGTGATATTTTATATAAAAAAAAAAAAAAATTGCGAATATTCTTCGAAATATTCGCGAAATCGAATATGGCGTATTCCGCTCATCACTACCCAACACACCGCTCACATGCAGTGCAGCCACTGGTCAAGGTCATGGCAACACTCCATGTCCTTGCCAGTGGCTCTTTTCAAAGAACAAGTGGAGTGGTGGCTGGGATGTCACAATCCTCCATGAGCAGATGTGTGCACCAGGTTGTCCCTGCAATTCTCAAACGCATGGCCAACCAAATCATCAAACCCACCACTGAGGACCTGCGGCTGAAGGCAATGACAGATTTCTACAGAATTGCCAGATTCCCACGCATCGTGGGGGCCATTGATTGCACACATGTGGCACTCCAGCCCCCCCAGGAGACAGAGCACATATACCGCAATCGGAAGCATTGGCATTCTATCAACGTACAGGTGATAGTCGATGCCCAAGGCCTCATATGGCACGTCCGTGCCAAACACCCAGGGTCCAGCCATGACAGCTACATATACAATCAATGCCACATCCGAATGGAATTCGATCAGAGCGTATATGGGGACACCTGGCTGGTTGGTGAGTGACATGGGAGTCAGGCATGACTATCCCCTCCCAAGATGCACACCTCACAAGTGGCACATGCATGACTAACATCCTCCTGTCTTTTCCTTTACAGGTGACTCTGCATATCCACTGGGACCCCATCTCATGACTCCTATCCGGAACCCCCAAACCCCAGGAGAGGAAAGATACAATCAAGCACATGCCCAAACACGAGCAGTGGTGGAGCGCACCTTTGGCCTACTAAAGTCACGTTTCCGATGCCTGGATAAGTCTGGGGGTACCCTCTTGTATTCCCCAAACTTTGTGTGCCAGATCATCGGTGCATGTTGCATGCTGCACAACTTCGCAGAAAGAAAGGGCCTGCAGATTGGCCTACGTGATGACCTGACCCCTGAACCAGACAATCCCCCCTAACCGAGGCTACCCCGTCTTCTGAGGGAAGAGCAGCCAGGAGACAGCTCACATTGGGCATCTTTGCACGTTAAACACACACATTAATCATGGCACAATGAGAATGCATGCATGCACAACACTGTGGTCCCTAGCACACACACCCCACATCCACATCAAATTGGATTGGCACCAGTCCACCATGCAGGACATGTGAGCAGCAACGCCACGCCAAGGCACCAATTATGTCACTGTACATTCATACACCATTCACACGGACCTGGGGATCACTTCTCCCTGGTCCTGGGGAACCCTTCTCCACCAAAATTGAGGGTGACACCCCTTTTCCGGCAGGAATGTCACCCCCACATTCAAACAGCATTCACAACCCCCCAAAAAAAAAATTACCTGCAAAAGCAAAACATTTCCAACAAAAAAATAAAGGGGAAAAAAAATTAATGCTCTTTGCGTGAGCCACGCCTGGGGCGCCCCCGGCCACGGCCCCGGCTTCTCAGGGGAGACTCATGGGGGAGGGGTAAAACCGGGAAAGGAGGAGCAGCCCCTGATCTCTGCCCACCTGGCGGCCTGCCCTCCAAGGCCACGGCTATTCTGTCCAGGGCAGCACCAAGTGTTGCCATGTTGGCCTGGATAGCCAGGGTAAGGGCCCTCACATCCTGCCCAACGCCTGCTGATGTCGTCTGCAGTTCGTTTAGGCAGGTTGTGAAAGCCCGGGAGTGGGAGTCCAGGTTCCCCAGCGTATCCTTGATGGAGGACAGGCTCTCCTCCATCCGCACCAATGTCTGGCTGACCTGTCCCAGGTGGCGGGTCTGGAGGAACTGGTCCCTTCTCAGAGTGGCGGGCAGGAGATAGGCCACCCCCCTGGTGTTCCGGGATGAAATCCTGCCTCCAGCTGATGCTTGTGGCCGGGGAGAAGGGGAGGCCCTTGTGAGGGGAGCCATGTTGGGGGAGGAGGGGGGGCTCCCCCTTAGGGAGGGCTGCCTGCTGCCAGCCAGAGGGGAAGAGTCCTCAAAAACCAAACATCCAGTGCCTGACATGGACTCCTCCTCCTCATGATTCTCCTCCTCCTCATGATTCTCCTCCTCCTCCTCTTGAACCTCCTCTGCGGACTCCGGCCTTGTTGGGGGGGCCTCATTAGGCTGCTGTCCTGGGGTTGGTGCGGTCAGGCCAGATGGCCCTGCACCCTCCTGCACATCTGTGGATGACACAAAACATTCACAGGTTGGAGGATCCACACACTTGCCACATATTCCCTTTCACCCCCTCCCCCACACATGCTACACACCTGATATAAAAAAAAAAACTTACCTGGCACCACGGGCTCCGGACTTGAGTCAAAGCCGGGCAGGCCCTCAACTTCATGCCGATGAAAGGTCAGGGCCACCGCACGCTCCTCCGCTGTCAGGCTAATACGGCATGGTGGGCCCCCTCCTGTGCCCCTGGCATGGGCATGCATTCTGGCCAGCTTCTGTTTGACCAGACGCCGGAGGTCATTGATTTTTTTGTCAATCCCAGACCGGGTCCGTGTCTCCCCCTCCCCCTCTGAATTGACCTGCTCAGTGATCATATCCAAAATCTCCCTCCTCCTGGCCGGGGTGGTGTTGGCACTGTCTGGGCCGTGGAGGAAACGCCCATACTCACTAATGGCCCGGGCAAGAATTATTTTTTCCCCAACTGTAAAATTGAGCTTTCGTTTTCTCTCTGTCATACTTCCAAAAACAATCACTCCCAGTCAACAAAATTCACTCAAAAAAACAAGCACAACCAATCAAGCAAGAACACACACAAAGACAAAACTACTCAGCAAGAAACAGTCACAAAAACAAACAGCAAAAAAACTGCAAGAAAACAAACGAACAGAAAAATATCAATCAAACAAACAGTCTCTCAAACACTTATCAAAAAACACTTTCAAAGATCTACTAACAAACACTTGATCACACAGAACACTAATCTGACAACTACAAAACACACCGCAACGAACAACAGGACAAAAGCACTTGGTTAAATGGGAAAGGGACAAAGGGATGTACTTTTGCAATGCAAGTGCGTTTGTGTGTGTCTATTTATGCTGTTTGCGTAGTTCACAACGTTGCCCTAGTCCCATTCCAATTTCACTGATTGCGCCGCTCCCGAGTTGTGAGCATGCGCACAGCGGAGCTGACCATGGTCTCCTTCAAGCGCGCATGCGCGAGCCGGCCGGCCCTTCATTTGCATGGGGTCACGGCTCATTTCAATGTAACCCGCCCAAGTCCTTCCCAATTTGTATTACTCCGCCTTACGCCTCTGAAAAAACGTTACGCATTCGCAATTTCCTGCGCAAAAGCTACGAGAATAGGGTGATTACGCGGCAAAATTGCGCAAGTCTAACGTAAAGGCGGTGCGCTACGCCGGTCCAATAATGCGCAGATGTACCTGAATCTGGGCCATTGTTTTCAATGAGGCTGGTTCACATATGTGCGATGCATTCGCACTGCGCATTGCAGTAAAAACGTATGCGGATTTTATGCCTTGTGGTGCGGCTCAGGTGCAAATTCAGTCCCATTATCTTCTATGGGAACACAGCTGATTCGCAGATGTGTTCAGTTCTCTTCAGGAATTTCTCTCATTCAGCTCAATACACTTCTCCCCCACTCTCCTCTCACCTGGAACTTCTCCCAGGTCTCCAAATTTGCAGCTAAAAATGGAGCTAATCCGCTGAACACTTCTCTTATCTATCTGCAGAGATAAGAGAGCTGAAATTCACACCGCACAAGTGTGAACCCAGCTTAAATGTAACCATATTGCTACACTTAGAGGCAACACTCTTCTCTTTTATACTCTGTAGCTCCTGCTGGATTTTGCTTCTAATCCCCTTGTGGAGGCTTCCATTTGTGGATGGACATTTTATGGTTACACAATCACATTGCTATAATCTTTGTATATAGACAATAAACTGAAGGATTTATGAATAAATGGTTGTGGAACAAATCGAGTTTCCATTATTTCTTATGGGGAAAATTTGCTTTGACATATACAAGTGCTTTGGATTACAAACATGCTTCCAGAACGAATTATGCTCACAATGCAAGGTTTTACTGTAACTTAAGGATAAACAATTAAAATGTCAAAGTACTGTAAAAAAAAAACAACAAAAAAAACAAACAAACCCTGCAAGACACAGGCATAATGAGCTAGTTGTAACAGGAGCTCCTCGCGCCGTCGTAATGCGTTCCACTTTTCCACATTCATAAACCGCACGGTGACGTTAACGCCCGGTTTCTCGAATCAACGTTAACAGCGGTTTCTCGAATCAGTGCTTATGCACTGCACCTGCCTCTACCTTAAAAGAGTGGTGTACAGACTGTACACTGTTCTATTATTGTCGGCCGTAGCTGGCCTGGCTGCAAGGAACTACAGGTACCATCTTTCCCAAGCTGGAAACCATCCAATTCCTACATCTGCGCTATCAACCTCACTGTTGTTGCTGCGGACACCCTGAAGATACCTTCCTTCTTGGATCCCTACAACACGGAATCCCATTGCTGCTGAACTACAACAATACTTCCTCTGCAAAAGGATAAGTAGCCATTGTTTCACGTGTAGTGCTTCACAATCATCTGCTACATGTATTGATTCTAATCAAATTGCTTCAATTAACTCTGGCTTACTATGTACTACCATACACCTTGAGATTATCTGTTGTATTCTTGGCTGGTTAGTGTGGAGTATCTTAAAGGGACATACACTCTCACCTACCAGTTGCCTACACCTTGCTTAGTTATTACGTGCTTGACACAAGTTGTTACTTGTTTATGGGCCCTTGCCCTAAGTTACTGAACATGTTTGCCTTATCTTTTCTATGCTAGGGGTTGAGGATATTTCATACCTGCTCCCTTAGTGACCTAATGCATTCTTTACGTTAAAGTGATATGATGTAGAGAACCCCCAAACACCTGGGAGTTCTCCTCCACGTTAAAGTGATATGATGTAGAGAACCCCCCAAAGTTCCCTGATTGGAGTGACTCCTGGGGTCATATACTGATAATCACTTGCATATAGAAGTGCATTGGAATCTAGACATGTGCACAGAATTTTTTTTCGTTCCATTGCGTATCGTTCCGTAGGTTCGTTTCCGTTCGCTTTTCGTAAGACACCTGTTTTCCTGTTCGTTCCCGTTCGTTTTTCGTACGACGCAATTTTTTCGTATTCCGATTGTTTCGTATTTTCGTTAACATTTTATTTTTGTACATGCGGGATGGTTCGTTATTCTGTTTAATTCATGTTCGTTACTTGTTAGACAATAATTTTCGTGAATTTTCGTCAATAATTTGCATTCTGTATTTTGAATTCCTTTTTCTGTTCGTTTTTTCAGTCGTATGTTCATATGACATCTATAACAAAAGATTTGCATTCTGTATTTTGAATTCCTTTTTTCTGTTCGTATTTTGGATTCAAAATACAGAATGCAAATCTTTTGTTATAGATGTCATATGAACATGCGACTGAAAATACGAACAGAAAAAGCATTTTCGTCTTTTTGTACTTTCGTAAATACATCGCAGGATTCGCGGCACTTTCAACACGCGGCTCATCCATATTAACTGTTGTTAAGCCCCATACATTTGGTCAGACTTTTTTAACAACAAACATAAAAACGATCGTTTTCCGTTTGTTCTCAGAAAATGTGTTTGTTTTTAAACTCCATCAGAAAACCATTTTTGGGTTCAAAAGTCTGGCCAACTGATCTCCCTTCAGATAAAAATCCACAGAAAAGTTTATTTGTACTACTCACTGTACTAGTGTACTCAGCACAAAATAGAAGCTGCTTCACTAACTACACTCACTCACTGCCCATTAAAAAAATGAAAATGGCATCTATAACAAAAGATTTGCATTCTGTATCTTAAAACCTTTTTCTTTTGGTATTTTCAGTCGTATGTTCATATGACATCTATAACAAAAGATTTGCATTCTGTATTTTGAATGCAAAATACGAACAGAAAAAAGGAATTCAAAATACAGAATGCAAATCTTTTGTTATAGATGTAATTTTCGTTCTTTTGCCGTTTTCGTTTTATCGTATTTTCGTCAGATCGTTCATTCGTATTTGCGGTTGTTCGTTATGCGGCTCATTCGTAATCCTGTCGTTTTCGTATTTTGGTGCTTTAATTTTTTCGTATGTACACATTATCCCGCAGGTGCGAAAATAACATTCGTACGAACGGGAATGCACATATCTATTGGAATCCTCACATGCATTGTAATCTTTTAACACTAAGGGTTGGACGTATGTTGTAATACCTCCGTCCTTAGAAGCTCAACACACTCATATATGTGAGAGAGATTATGTAGTGACCACCCAAACTCCTGTTGTCTGATTGGAGTGATGCCTGGGGCCTAGTACTGAAATCTCACATAGAGACGTGCATTGAAATCTTTGCTAGGGCCCCCTCCCGCTGCTCTCCTGCGCCCTCCTCCGCTTACCGGGGCAATCGGTAGTGGCAGAACTGATCGGGTCCTTCTGTGGTATGGATACAAATGAGGGTAAGATGGCCCTCACCCGTCTCCAAACCATTGCAGGGCGGAAGCAACGTCAAAACGTCACTTCAGCATATACATCTTAAAGGCAAATTTTTTTTTTTTTTTGTTGTTATTTTTATAAATATTTTTTTTTTTTGCATTTAAGTCCAAATATGAGATCTGAGGTCTCTTTGAGAGGACCTGTCATGCTTTTTTCTATTACAAGGGATGTTTACATTCCTTGTAATAGGAATAAAAGTGACCCATTTAAAAAAAATAAAAACAGTTTTAAAATCAATAAAATAAAGTAAAATAAACAAGATTTTTTTTTTTAAAGCGCCCTGTCCCAACGACCTCATGCGCATAAGCGAACACATATGTGAGCAGCACCAGCATCTGAAAACGATGTTCAAACCACACATGTGAGGTATCGCCGCGAGAGCAAGAGAAATAATTCTAGCCCTAGACCTCCTCTGTAACTCAAAACATGCAACCTGTAGAATTTTTTAAACGTCGCCTATGGAGATTTTTAAGCATAAACGTTTGACTCCATTCCACGAGCGGGCGCAATTTTGAAGCGTGACATGTTGGGTATCAATTTATTCTGCGTAACATTATCTTTCATGTTACCCGGCAATTCTCCAGGCACTATATTGAAAGAAATGTTTTATATTTATGCTTTCACTTCAAGCATCAATAAATCACTGCTCATTTAACCACTTAAGTCCCAGACCTTTAGGCAGGTAAAGTACCTGGCCAGTTTTTGCGATTCAGCACTGCGCCGCTTTAACTGACAATTGCGCGGTCGTCGACGTGGCTTCCAAACAAAATTGTTGTCTTTTCCCCCAGAAATAGAGCTTTCTTTTGGTGGTAATTGATCACCTAAGCATTGAAGTTCTATGCGAAACGCGTCAGTTTCTATTGTTCCCACTGTATGTTTCTGTAGTGCATCTATTTTACCCTAATAAAGGGCGTTTTTAGAATTTTACTTTCTTTTGAGTGCGGCTGTCCAAACTTCTTCTTCTGATTGCCTAGTGCATTGCCGGCACCTGCCTGGGTTCTAAACGGACACTGATTACCTGGAGCTCATCTGGAGCGGTCGTCTCTCCCATTTGAACAATTTAGAGTGTTCGCGGCAAATTCGAAAAGCCACGGAACACCCTGTAAACCTCTATGGGAGAAATCTAAAGTGCTCATTTTAAAGGCTTATATGCAAGTTATTGTCATAAATTAGTGTTTGGGGACCTGGGTCCTGCCCCAAGAGACATGTATCAATGCAAAACAAAAGTTTTAAAAACAGTCGTTTTTTCAGGAGCAGTGATTTTAATAATGCTTAAAGTGAAACAATAAAAGTGAAATATTCCTTTAAATTTCGTACCTAGGGGGGTTTATAATATGCCTGTAAAGTAGCGCTTGGTTCCCGTGCTTAGTGCTGTCCCTGCGGCTATAATGAATTGTCGGCTCCCAGCAATACAGAGAAAAGTAATTAAAAAAATACATGGGGGTCCCCTCAAATACAAATTCATTTACCAGGCCCTTCAGGTCTGGTGTGGATATTAAGTGGAACCCCATGTCAAAGAAAAATTTAAAATTACATAGGGTTCCCCCCAAATATCCATACCAGGCCCTTCAGGTCTGGTATTGATTTTAAAGGGAACTCCACCCCAAATTAAAAAAATGGCATGAAGTTCTCCCCAAAAATCCATTCCAGACCCTCCTGAACCGTACCAGGCCACATGCCCTCAACATTGGGGGGATGCTTTGGGGGTCTGTACTTTTTCACATCTTGAATTTACTTGGGTTATCTTTCTGTAATATTAAAATTAGTTTGATGATCTGAATCATTTAAGTGTGACAAATATGCAAAAAAATCTAAAAATCAGGAAGGGGCAAATACTTATCAACAGCACTGTATATATAGTATCTCACAAAAGTGAGTACACCCCTATTTTTGAAAATATTTATTATAGCTTTTCATGTGACAACACTGAAAAAATTACACTTTCCTACAATGTAAAGTAGTGATTGTACAGCTTGTATAATCATGTACAATTTCTGCTCCCTCAAAATAACACACAGCCATTGATGTCTAAACCGCTGGCAACAAAATTTAGCACACCCTTACACTGTAAGTGAAAATGTCCAAATTGGAGTCAATTACCCATTTTCCCTCCCCGATGTCATGTGACTCATTAGTGTTACATGGTCTCAATGTTAATGGGGAGCAGGTGTGTTAAATTTGGTGCAAAAGCAAGTGTGCATAAACAAATGCAAAAGATTCAATAGAACAGTTAGTATGTTAGACTAAGGCAATGCTAAGCGTAAGATTGAGTGTACAAAGTTAGTGTTCCCAATAAAATAAATTAACAACTATTTTTTTGTTTTTGTTTTCTTAGTAACAGAATTAAACAACAAATTATAAGAAAAAATATATAAAAAGTAAAGACGTCAACCTAAAATTAAGCAGCTATTTTTTCTTAAAGCACATAGTATATAGCACAGACTGTATGATTTCTTATATGAATAAATCAGTAAAGGGAGGCATATATTTTGTTTTAAATAGGAGTATATGTCTTAGTGCTAAAGTAATGAAATAGAGGTAAAACTCAAAACTATGATTATGTAAGCAATGGAAGCTCCCATATTTCTATTCTGACTGGTCACATTTGACACTAGTAAAATAACAGGTTAATTGATATCTCAGGAGGATGGTCACATGATTATTTAGGCTATGGTAAATGAGCAAAAGGCAACCAAAAGCCTTCCAAAAATAATAAAGTACTGATTTCCATTATTATGTAAGACAATGCAATATTTCTTTGATCAGGAGATAGACATTTTGAAAGAGATTCTGTGAAATTCAAAATGTAAGTCTAGATCTATATAAAAAAAAAAAATCTTACTAAATGCAATTTTTTACTATGCCAATTTCTTTCTGCCCTAAGAGTTACCTTTAATTAATCCCTTTCTCATTAGTATAAGCAAAATCAGGTTAAAATTAAGTTAAGCTGTCTTTTATATGCAGTTTTTGCTGCTGTCAAAATGATAGTGATTTGAATAAAATGTGAATTATAACTGGTATTTTATAGACCAAAATGAAATTAATATACATAAAGAATGTAGCCTTGTAACTCAAGATTTTTAGACATTGAAGCAATAATTTATCTCTTTATACAAGTCTTATAACTGCAGAGGGATGGCAATCAACTTGAAGTTCTAGAAGCGGTTTAACTTTGCCTTATTAGCAGAGAAGCTATAGTCACAACACGTTACCACGGGCTAATAAATTTATTTTTTGAGTAATGAAATTGTCATCAACTGATAGTTAATCAGAATGAGGTTATAATTGGAGCCCTTTGTGCATGAAGAATATAAAGTGCACCATACTGTAGATTGACAGAACACTTTATTTTTTTTTAAATGTAGAATCATGAAGGAAATATAGTACAGAAAAGCAATAGTAGGAGAAGATCATGAAGACAGAGAAATTGGACCCTAATGAACTCCAAGAAAAGTATTTTATCATAGTATTATAGTAGGAAAGGTCTAATAAAGACAATAGCCCACCCTGTTCAACCTGTGTAGGTGCACATGTGTCAGTGTCTATATTTACCATATCCCTGTATGTCACGTTCCTTAATATGCACATCTAAAGCTTCATATACACACGTTTGGATATATGATGGAATCTAATCCGATGGATTTTTATGTCGGATATCGATGAAGCTGACTTTCATTAGTCCTGCCTACACACCATCATTTAAAAATGAAGTTCAATGCTTCCGAGCATGCGTCGACTTTTTTTTTCCTATGCTGGGATTGCCATGGAGGTATTTGTAAATTGCTATCATGTCCCCTCGCAAGAGTCTTTTCTCCAGTGAGAATAAATCTAATGTGTGCTGTCTTTCCTTGTAATTGATGTCCTCCAGTCCCCCTATTAGCTTTGTTGCCCTTCTTTGGTCTCTGTCCAGTTCCAGCACATCCCTTCAGAGGAATGGTGACCATAATTTGACAGAATACTCCAGATGTGGGCTAACCAATGTTTTATACAGTGTTTTATACAGTGGTAAGATTATTGTTTTATCTCTGGAGTATATCCCTTTTTTTATTAATGTTGCTACAGTAAAACCTTGGTCTGCAAGCATAATTTGTTCCAGAAACATGCTTGAAATCCAAAGCACATTTTTTAACAGGATATAAAAGAGAAGAGAGGCACCCCTAAGTGTAGCAATAAGTTGCTAAACGTTGTACCTTCATTAGATTTAACCATATTGCTACACTTAGGCCTTGTACACACGAGGGAATAGATCCGATGGGAACGGTCCGACGGACCGTTCCCATCGGATCTGTCCGCCGGATTGCTTTGATCCGATGGCTGTACACACCATCGGATCAAATTCCCCACCGGCGGACAGCGCGGTGACGCGGCGGTGACGTTGACGCCGCCACGTGACCGCCACGTCACCGCACCAGGAAGTAAACACTTCCGCGCGCATGCGTCGGATCCATTCACAGGATACGACGCATGTGCGGGCAGATATGTCCGCTGGTTTGCCGTACTAACCAGCGGACATATCTGACGGACAGCTCTCTGGCGGAAAAATTCCAAAGCATGCTTTGGAAATTTTCCGCCGGAGGAATCCGGCCAGAACGGTCCGTTTGCCCCTACACACGAGCGGATTTTTCGGCTGAAATGGTCCGTCGGACCATGTTCAGCGGATTTATTCACTCGTGTGTACAAGGCCTTAGAGGCTACTCTCTTCTTTTGTATACTCAGTTGTGACATGAAACTACTCTTATATCAAGACATTGGGCCAGATTCAGGAACACTTGCGCTGGAGTATTTCGATATGCGCCGCGTAACTGTGATGATGCGCCGTCGTTTCTATGTGCCCGTACCCACCAAACTAGATGCGCCCAATAACGGGTCATTTGCGACCGGCGGAACGTTCCGACGCCAGAGTATCGTCAGCGCTTAATTTCGATGGGCGCATCAGTCGCGCCTATTGATTTCCCCTGCAAATATGCAAATGAGGGATTTTTCCCAATTCACGAACGGATTAGCACCATACGCTGGCTACATGCGCCGCGCGTATCTCGTCCGTCCGGCGCAAAGTTATTTCTACAAAAGGCTGCTTTATCTTTACTCCAGACGGTCACAGGTCAGCAGGAGAGCAGCTACAGCAGTGTTACCGACGATAGGAGCTAGCTGAACAACCACACTTGCAAGGACAACACCTCTGTGTGCCAACATGCCAGGGGCAATTGTGGTCCTAGAACTACTGATGGGTCCCCCGGAACGAAGGAGGCGGGCACGTGAGAGGATATACCGCACACGTATGAGCCTCTTTGGCATGGGGGATGAGGAGGTGTATCGCCTCTTCAGATTCAGCCCTGATGCAATACTTGAAATAACCACAACCCTGCAGGATGACATCACCAGCAAGACACACTGCTCACAAGCAGTGCAGCCACTGGTGAAGGTCCTGGCAACACTTCATTTCCTTGCAAGTGGATCATTCCAGCGTACAAGTGGAGTGGTGGCTGGGATGTCATAATCCTCCGTGAGCAGATGTGTGCACCAGGTTGTCCCTGCAATCCTCAGACGCATGTCCCACCACTTCATCAGACCCACCACTGAGGAGCTGCGGCTGAAGGCAATGACAGATTTCTACAGCATTGCCAGATTCCCACGCACTGTGGGGGCCATTGATTGCACACATGTGGCACTACAGCCCCCCAGTGCCACAGAGCACATATACCGCAATCGGAAGCATTGGCATTCCATCAACGTACAGGTGATAGCTGATGCCCAACGCCTCATATGGCACGTCCGTGCCAAACACCCCGGGTCCAGCCATGACAGCTTCATATACAATCAGAGTCCCATCCCAGCAGAATTTAACCAGAACATGTATGGGGACAGCTGGCTGGTTGGTGAGTGACATGGGAGTCTGGCATGACTATCCCCTCCCGTGATGCACAACAGAAGTGGCACATGCATGACTAACATCCTCATGTCTTTTCCCTTACAGGTGACTCTGCATATGCACTGGGACCTCATCTAATGACTCCTTTCCGGAACCCCCAAACCAGAGGAGAGAGAAAATACAATGAAGCACACATAAAAACCCGTGCAGTGGTGGAGCAAACATTTGGGCTCCTGAAGTCCCGTTTCCGATGCCTGGATAAGTCCGGGGGGACCCTATTGTATTCCCCTACCTTTGTGTGTCAGATCATCGGTGCATGTTGTATTCTGCACAACTTTGCTATGAGAAAAGGCCTGCAGATTGACATGCGTGATGACCTGACCCCCGACCCACACAGTCCCCACCTGCCAGAGGACACCCAGTCTGCTGATGGAAGAGCAGTCAGGAGGGTCCTCGCCGTAGGCATCTTTGGACACTAAACCAAAACATTAATAACACAGACAGTGCACGCGTGTACACCACTGATGTCCCTAGATCACACACACCACATGCACATCGCATTGGATTAGCCCAAGTCCAGCATGTAGGACTTGGGAGCAGTAACGCCAGCGTCAAGGCCCCAATGATGTCACTGTCCATTCATACACCTTTCACACGTCATTCATACAGCCGTGGGGTTAACTTCACCACCACGGCCGAGGGTGACACCCCTTACTGGCAGGAGTGCCACCCTCTCACATTCACACACCATTCACACTGTCCCCTGCACTCCTGACCGTGTGCAGTAAAAAAAGAAATACAAAATCTCATAACCTGAGAAAATAAATAAACAAAAACTCATGACCTGAGTATGTCCAAAAAAATCAGATAAACCCAAAAAAATAAAAGCCTCATCGGGGATGCCGGGGGCTTCTTCTTGCCGCACCTCTCTGGCTCCTCAGCTGTCTGGATGGATGGGTGGGTGGGGGTGGGGGGGCATCTGGAGGTGGCTGATCCCCAGGTGGGCCACTCCTGGCAGGTGTGGCCTGCATGCCCTCCAAGGCCCTGGCTATCCGGCCGAGGTAAGAGTTTGTCTGGGCCTGCATCCGGAGCTGACGGGTGACCTGGTAATGCTGGGCCCGCCGACTCAGCTTTCCCTGGTCCCGGATGGCAGCACTGTTACCCTGGATGGCAGCAGTGTTGGCCTGGACGGCTGCAGTGAGTTGTGTAATATCCCCCTGCACCTCCCCCAAACTGGTGACCACTGCAGCGCAGTTGCAACTCACATCCTGCACTGCGTTGCTGATGTTGGCAACGGAGCCCAGGCTGTCAGCCACTTTCTCCAAATGGCCTACTATGGCCCCCATTTGTTCAGTCTGCCTGGCGTGATCCCTCGCCAACTGGTCCTGGACATCATCCGACACCCCCCTGGTCTTCTGGGTGGCCTTCCTGGGGCCAGAAGATGGTTGTCCCCGGGGGGAGGGAGTCGCCCTTGAGGGGCTTTCAAGGATGGGGGAGGGGATAACAGACGGCCCAGGAGAAGGGGAGGAGACCGACAAAACTAATGAGGCCACAGCAGGATCCTCCACAACCACCTCGGCAGGTGTGGTGTGGCCACTCTCCTCCACAACCTCTTCACCACCCAGTGGCTCGGGCACACGATGGCGTGGGGGGGATGGGGTTGAATGGACGCTGACCGATGATGTCCCAGCTCCGTCATCTGTGGATGACACAAAGCAGACACATGTTGGTGGTCCCACACACTTGGCACATGTACCCTCCCCCCCCACATGCAACACACCAAATAGGGGATAAAAAACACTTACCTGTCCTGGAGACTTCCTCCATGGAGTCATAGCCTGGGACCCCCTCCACCTGCTCCCTCTCCAGGCAGCGTGCGACCACCTCCTCCTCTGCGGTCAGGGTGACAGGACATGGGGGACCACCACCTGTGCCCCTCTCATGCCTCCTGATGGTGGCCACCTTGCCCCTCACCTTGCGCCGCAGGTCATTAATTTTCTTCTGAATGTCAGAAGCACTCCGGGTGGAGTACCCCAAGACATTCACCCTGGCAGCAATGGACTCCAGGATGCCCTGCTTCCTCTCCCGGCTGGTCTTCCGGCTTTTTTGGCCATGGAGCAAAGCATTCTCAGTCTCCATTGCAGAAATGATGACCGACACCTCCTGGGCGTTGAAATTGAGGTTCCTCCTCTCTCTGGGGGTAGCGGGAGCAGCCATCACCGAGCAAAAGTATCTTCCCTGGGGTGGGGGGAAACGGAAATACTTTTGCGCCGGAATGGCGTTTCCGCCAGCGCTTTTAAGCGCTCAGCGGAACGCATTGCACTGACGTTTCCCGTGAAGTGGTGCCGACGGAAGTTGTGAGCATGCGCACAAGGGGGGCGAGTGGAGCCGCACTCACTGCGCATGCTCCGTGGATGATGCGCTGAACGTAAGCCTCTGCGCTGGGCTCCGCCCATCATTTACATATGATCACACCCACTTCCACTTGCGTCGGGTTACGCCAGCGCATTATCGTTACTCTGGCGCAAGTTTACGCGCAACTGCTATGTGAATAACAGTACTTGCGCTGAAAGGGTCTTCAGAGTAACGTAAATGAGATGCGTTACTCCAGAGCAAAGATGCTCTGCTCTACCTGAATCTGGCCCATTGTGTGTATATCAAAGCAAAATGTATTAAAACATTTAGCTTGTCTTGCAAAACGCTCTCAAACCAAGTTACTCTTAAACTAAGGTTTTACTGTATTTTGCCTTCTTTGGAAGCTGCAGTTGACATTGCATGCTATTGCTCAATCGATCATCTACTGGGACCCCCAGATCTTTCTCCATCCTTGATTCCCCCTATCGGTTCTCCTGCTAGTGAGTAGTTTGCATTTGTGTCTTTTGCCTTCAAGTGCATTTCTTTACATTTCTCCACATTAAACTTAATTTGCCATGTAGTTGCCCACTCCATTGTTTTTTCAGGTCTTTCTGTAATATGTCTATGTCCTGATGTGAAGTTAATGCCCTGCTTAATTGTGTGTCATCCACAAAAACTAAGGCTGCGTACACACGATGAGATTTATCCGATGAAAACGATCTGACAGACCGTTTTCATCGGACATGTCTGCTGGTCTATTTTGGTTTGATCAGTGTACACACGATCAAACCAAAATCCCCGCGGACAGACAGCGTGGTGACGTGGCGGTGACGTTGACGCCGCCACGTCACCGAACCAGGAAGTAAAATACTTCCACGCATGCGTCGAATCCAATCGATGCATGCGGGGGATTTTTGTCCGCTGGTTAGGCATACTAACCAGCGGACATGTTGGACAGACAGCTTTCCAGCAGACAAGTTTTAAAGCATGCTTTAAAACTTTTGTCTGCTGGAAACTGTCTGCTACCCCATACAGTCCCATCATGCTCCGGTAGGTACCACGTGGGTAGGTACCACGTGGGTAAGTACAACGTGGTACCTACCGGAGCATGATGGGACTGCAACGTCACAAGTTAGGCCTATATAAGTCGCTGGGAGCCGCGCAGCCGTCATAACAGCGGGAGGAAGCGTTGAGTCAACATCTGGAGAAGAGAAGAGAAGAAGAGAAGAATAAGATGTGACAGAAGCGGCGGCCAGTCCTGAAGAAGAAGAAGGCACCGGAGAGCATCGAATCAAAAGCGGAGAGCGGGAGAAGACCCCGGAGAGCAAAAAAGACCCCCGGACAGCGGAGAAGACCCCCCGGAAAACAGAGAAGACCCCCGGAGAGCGGGAGAAGACCCTGGAGAGCGGAGAAGACCCCGGAGAGAGGAGGAGAGCAGGAGAAGACCCCCGGAGAGCACGAGAAGGCCCCCCCCTGGTAAAAGAGCTAAAGAAGACAGGGAGGGCCAACCGGAGCTGTCTAATAAAATACTTTAAAAACCCTGTGTTGTTTATTTTGTGTTTACATTTTATTAAAGGGGGCTCCCAGATTCCGATAAGCCGCCTGACCTCATACCCCGACAACCAACGGCCAGGGTTGTCTGGAAGGGGCCCTGTCCTCATCAACATGGGGACATGGTGCTCTGGGGTGGGGGGGCCGAAGTGCGCCCCCCTGCCCCAGAGCACCTGACCACCCCATGTTGAGGGCATGCTGCCTGGTATGGCTCAGGAGGGGGGCGCTCGCTCGCCCCCACTCCCTTCCTGACTGGCCGGGCGGTGTGCTTTGGATACGGGTCTGGTATGGATTGTGGGGGACCCCACGCCGTTTTTTCGGTGTAGGGGGGTTTCCTTACAACCCATACCAGACCTAAGGGCCCGGTATGCTCCTGAGGGGGGAACCCATGCCAGATTTTTATTTAAAATCCGGCAGGGAGTTCCCCTTCAGGATTCATACTAAAAGCCGCCCACGTGTAGAATTGGCGGGAATCCAAGTCGGATCCCCGTCGCTTCTATGACGCGCTCGCTGGAATGTGCTTTTACTATTCCAGCGAGTGCGAGATGTCGGCACCCTGTTGGCGAGAATCAGCGCGATGCTGTCGTGCTAAAAACACATTCTCGGCGGCAGGTACTGTATAAGAAAAAATGTTTCCCTATTTACTGAATGCAGGAAATGGGCTCATTCCAAAGTTTTGATGTTTGCAGGAGATTCCATCAATCAAGGACTAGACGAGAAGAGTAGAATATATTTGTTCTATTGAAGAACTTTACCATTCATGTGAGGATATGGTGTAAAATTCCTAGAAACATGGAACGGCTGGTTTAAGTTTAAAAGATCAGAAACATATTAGAAATTGATGTGTGTATAAAAGAAAGGGAAAAGAATGTAAAGATAAATTGTGTATTATAGGTTTTTAGTAAGGAGATTGAATGCAGAAGAAGACGTGTGTAAAATGGGTATGGAGAACTAATTATTATTATTCTATCTTTAGCTAATTTTTTCTTTGTTCCTGAGGTTTTATTGTCAAAACTGAACAAACTGAAGCTAGAAGCTGAATGGCTACCATGTACAGTAGGGATAAGCTTCGAGTTCGAGTTGAACTCATGTTCGACTCGAATATTGCCTGTTCGCCTGTTCGGGGAACAACAAACAATTTGGGGTGTTTGCAGGAAAATTGGAAAAGTCGCAGAACACCCTGTTAAAATCTATGGGAGAAATCTAAACTGCTAATTTTAAAGGCTAATATGCAAGTTATTGTTCTAAAAAGTGTTTGGGGACCTGGGTTCTGCCCCAGGGGACATGTATCAATGCAAAAAAGTTTTAAAAAAGGCAGTTTTTTCGGGAGCAGTGAATTTAATAATGCTTAAAGTGAAACAATAAAAGTGAAATATTCCTTTAAATTTCGTACCTAGGAGGGGTGTAAAGTAAAGGGTGTAATTTCTGAAGGAAAAAAGTCATTTAAAAATGGCTCGCGACTATAATGAATTGTCGGCTCCCGGCAATTCAGAGAGAATTCATTCATAAAATTAAAAAAAAGCGTGGGGATCCACCCAAATTTAATTACCAGGCCCTTCAGGTCTAGTATGGATATTAAGGGGTTCCCCCCAAATATCTATTCCAGACCCCTTATCTGAGCACATAACCTGGCCAACCTCAGAAAGGAGGGGGGACGAGAGAGTGCCCCCCCTCCTGGACCGTACCAGGCCACATGCCCTTAACATGGGGAGGATGTCCCCATGTTGATGGGGTTAAGGGCCTCATTCCCACATCCCTTGCTCGGTGGTTGTGGGGGTCTGCGGGCAGTGGGCTTATCAGAATCTGGAAGATCCCTTTAACAAAGGGTACCCCCAGATCCTGGCCCCCCCTACCCCTACCCTTTCACGGAGGAAGTGTAAATAATTGTAAAAAAACACACACACCGTGGAAAAAAGTAATTTATTAAAAAGAAAAAAAATCCAGCGGTGGTAATCCACTCTCGACCCCCGCTCCAACATTGTCGGTATTCAGCGATGGGTGATCTCCTCTCTGGTCCAGCGATGAGAAGATCATCCAGGTCTGGGATCCAGAGCGCATCCAGGTCCTTTTAGTCTCCACCAGGGATGTACGTGACAATGGGGTGGCAACTCAGGAAAAGGGATGAGCTTTGGGTTCCAGTCAAACATGGGTTTGTGGCAAACCCAACCTGTTCCTGTGTCATGAATATCAAATTAATGCGATAATTTTCTGCCATAGTAACCAATTTCTAATTATGCACTTCCAAGCTGTTGAGTTTAGGCCATGTGGCTTAGAACCATCAATAATGGGGGCTTTGTTATATACCAGTCTCTCTATATAAAGAGGCAGAGTTTCCAGTAGCCATACCAACAATGTGCTTAGCAATGTGTATTTTTTACATTTAGGGATGGTAGAGGGATTTTTCCATTTAAAGCGGGGGTTCCGCATGTTTTCACCTTTTTTTGGGGATCGTTCTAGCGCTCTTACCTTTTGTACTCGGCAACCCGTGTGTCCCAATCGTTTATCCGGCTGGATCCGTTTTGTCCCGCAAACTATATTTTATATAATCCAGTGATGGACGTTTCCATCTTAACTGTGGGCACTCTGAAGCCCACAGGATAGTCTTCCGGGATACGGTGAATGCTCCCCTACCTAAAATGGAGAATTTTACATCACATGACCAGCTTGCCGAGTCACATGACCCGTTTGCCGAGTCACGTGACCCGCGAGATAACGCGGTATTACAGCACAGTGCGTCTCCTGGGAGGATCAACTCTCACTACCAGGAGACAGCGCGCTCTCTCGGGGAAAATTAAATACACGCCCACTCCCACGGGGAAATAATGATTGACAACACACTCAATACTGAATTACAAACGTAAATGTTTAAAAAAAAAAATGTAGTGTGCTTATACGATGGCTGGTTGTTAGATTGAGATAAACATGTAATATAGGGTGAACCTCTGCTTTAACACTGCTGATGTGTGTCTTGCAGCTTCTTTACAGCCTCTCCACATACACTGTCTACAGTCATAACAAGCTGAATGTGTGTTTTAAAGCGGAGTTCCACCCAAAATTGGAACTTCCGCTTATCCCACTCCTCACCCCCTTACATGCCACATTTGACATGTAATTTTTTTGGGGCCGGGGAGTGGGGGCTGTATGAGGAGTGGGACTTCCTGTCCCACTTCCTCCTTCCGCTGAGGGGCTGGTTAGGCGATTAAGCTTAATCGCCTACAGCAGCTCCTCCCTGTAGGCGTTCGCCTAGGACACTGACAGGGTACATCATAGTACAGATGATGTTCTGAGGTGCAATCAAATGCATGCATGTATGCACATGGGTCATGCAAGTGTGTGTACAGACATGAGCAGATACACGCACGCCTGCCACCAATACTCTAGTCATACGGCCTATTTATATGGGACTACTGAAATCGTCTATCCTTCCCAATGAGTCCAGTGTCCTCCACGACTAGGTGAAAAACCTGCTTACCTTTACTTTATACCCAACTACAGAGTCTCACTCGCCTCTAACACTCTCCACATGCAAGGGCATCAGATCCACGCTTCTCTTCCACCTGGTCCTGAGTACACTGTGTATCCACACCTTATTCAATGCTCAATCATCAAGAAACCCCATGATGAAATACACAAGAAGGAGGACCATACTGTAATGATCTCTATTTTCAATATGTATTCTCAGAATAAATAAAAGGATTAAAAACAAAAACAAATTTCTTTAAAACATGTGCATTCAATTATTTTTGTAATCCACGGCTCACCACATAACCTTGGATGGCCAAGGTATGACATTATGGGATTGAACAGGTTTTTCACCTAGAGTTTGAGGTCATTGGACACATTGGAAAGATAGACAATTTGAAAAATCACTACATACACTGTGGTATATAGCACTATGAATTGGGATTTTGTGTTTGGACATTATTATAATGGTGTTTAAACATAAGAATTCGAGATTTTCCTAGCTTGTGACGGAAAATATT
Organism: Rana kukunoris; assembly: GCA_029574335.1. Lineage (NCBI taxonomy): Eukaryota > Metazoa > Chordata > Amphibia > Anura > Ranidae > Rana > Rana kukunoris. Next base: position 117,069 of record JAJQKJ010000514.1, on the reverse strand, counting down.
GATTATATGAAGACAGGAGGCGAGTATCTTATGCATTAATCCTTTCTTTATTAATGCTCACAGCAGATAGTGTAAACCAAAGTAAAACCATTAATCGTAAGTAGTAAAGAAAAAACAGTAGGAACTACGTATCCCAGCAGCCCTGGGTCTTAGCCACTCCTACTAAAGTCTCTATAAATGTCTCGTTCTGTCTTGAATCCTCCTCTTTCTTTGTGTGAACCCTGAGGTGATTAGATCCAGATCTATACTTGTAACCTTCCGTCAACCGTCGCTCCTACGGGCAGTCGGTCCACGACTCTTTAACTGAAGACTCCCGAGGTAACGTCCACAGGTCCCAACAGGTTAGCCAACTGGGCTACTCGGACCAGCAGGTCATCCGAAAACGGGGAACATCACCTGAACATCATTCCAGACGGGAACGATGTCAGTAGCCTGAAATGAAACACATGACCGTGAAAGGGTGGGGAGGGAGGGAAGATACTCGCCTCCTGTCTTCATATAATCAATATTTTCCGTCACAAGCTAGGAAAATCTCGAATTATACATCAGACAGGAGGCTCATATCTTATGCAAGTTCAAAGCTCAATACAGTATTCATACATCATTGCGAATAAAAACATTATCTCTGAATCATACATTATAAGACAGACATAGCGACATGTTCCTCCGGTCTGAAATAAAAGAGGCGGAAAACTGTCTCGGAAGACCAGTCGGCCGCCAGTAGGAGGTCTGAAAGAGATCCTCCGGTGGTCACCACCTTGGTAGCCATGGCTCCTCTGGTAGAGTGAGCCCCGAACAGGGCGACGTCTATGCCCGCCATAGCCATGGTTGACTTAAACCCAGCGTGCCAGTGTGGCCGGGGAGACCGGTTGATGAGGTCTCACGTAGGATATTAAGAGTTGCGAAGAACCCGAGGTTCGTAGGTTGTTTGTGCTAGCCTCGTAAGCTTGAAGGCACCTGACCACACAGAGTCATGGGTGGCTAGTGTGCCGGAAAAAAGGGGGGTAGAACACCGAATGTAAGCCAGTTTTGGTTCTGCGGACAACCGTGAACCTTACCCCGTGGGGTGAAAACTGACGTCTAGAGATGTCCAAGGCCCTAACGTCTGACACACGCTTGACGGAGATCAGGCATAGCAGGACCGTAAGTTTGAATGACAGTAGTTTGAGGGACAGCGAATCGTTATCTTCCCATTCTGAGAACATGTCAAGGACCTTGGAAACATCCCAGGTGGACTGATATTTGGGGCGAGGAGGCCGTTTGAACCTGATGCCTCGAAGCAGTCTGCAGATTAGAGGGTGTTTACCGATTGGCAGGGAATCCACCGGATCGTGGTAGGCCGATATGGCAGACCTGTAGACATTGATGGAGCTGTAAGACCTGCCGGAGTTAAAGGAATCCGCCAGGTAATTTGCTACGACGGTGACAGGGGCACGTATGGGATCAGCCTGCCGTTGGTCACACCAACGTACCCAGAGTTGCCAGGCTGATCGATATGCCAATCGAGTCCCGGGGGCCCAGGCCACGGAGAGGAGATCTCTAGCTGAGCTTGAAAGGCCGACGTGCGCGTCCGGCAACCCGAGATTAACCATGCCAATAGCGTCAGTGTGCCCTCTTCTACCAGAGGGTGAACGCCTTTGGTCGGGTGGGACAGGATGTGAGGGAATTGGGGAAGGAGTCTGGGGTGGTCTATGGCCAGGTCCAGGAGGAGAGGGAACCATGGTTGTGTCGGCCACCATGGCGTGACTAGAACTATCGTCGCCTTCTGGTACATAGTCTGCAGTAGGGTCCTGGGGATCATTGAAAATGGGGGAAACGCGTAGTGTATTCCCCCTGTCCAAGAGTGACGGAAAGCGTCTACTGCCGAGGACCCTGGATCCGGTCTCCAACTGAAGAAACGGGGTAGCTGGTAATTGAGACGAGAGGCGAAAAGGTCTATATCCAAGGGGCCCCAGAGTAGATTGAGCTGGGCGAAGATCGATCGGTCCAGGCACCAATCGCTGGCGTCGATAAGATATCGGGAATTCCAGTCCGCGACCGTGTTGGAAGTACCCGGAATGTATTCCGCCATAAGGATGATGTCTCGATACAGGCAGAAGTGCCAAATCTCTGCGGTAATGTCTGCCAGCACTTTGGATCTGGTGCCCCCTAAGCGGTTGATGTATTGTACCGCTGCAATATTGTCCATGCGTAATAAGACACAACAATTGGACCGTTCCGCTAGGAAACTCTGAATAGCGAATAACGCTGCCAGGAGTTCCAAAGCGTTGATATGCAAAAGGGATTCCTCCTTGGACCAGGTCCCTCCTGTTGAGGTTTCCCCCAGGCGGGCGCCCCAGCCCCGGCGGCTCGCGTCCGATTCTAAGACAACGTCCGGGCGTGAGTTGAAAATCGTCTTGCCATTCCACTCGATGGCGTATCGGAGCCACCATCGTAGTTCGACTTGGGCTTCCGAGGAGAGGGGAACCTCGTCCGCATATCGGAGTCCTTGGCGGAGGTGTAGGATTTTTAGCCTCTGGAGGGCCCTGTAATGTAGGGGGGCCGGAAAGATGGCTTGGATGGATGCCGCAAGCAGGCCTACTATGCGGGCCAGGACGCGTAGGGACAAGAACCCTTTGCGGAGTACCGCCCTGATCTCCTTGCGAATCAGTGCTAATTTCTCGCTGGGTAGGCGAAGGACAGCTAGATTGGTGTCCACGGAGAAACCCAGGAACTCCATCTCCTGGGCCGGGACTAGCACAGACTTTTCCTGATTGATCAGGAAGCCCAAACCTAGAAGAAGATTGATCGTCCAATTCATGTGGTGGTATGCTTGAGTCTTGGAGTAAGCTATAATGAGGATGTCGTCTAGATATATGATCAGACGAACTCCTCTGGACCTCAGTGATGCCACAACAGGTTTCAAGATCTTTGTGAAGCACCACGGGGCGGATGACAGCCCGAATGGGAGGCATGTAAATTGCCATGTGCGTCCCCACCACCTGAAGCGGAGAAGGTGTTGTGATGCCTGGTGTACGGGGACGGTGAGGTAGGCGTCCTTTAGGTCCACTTTTGCCAACCAGTCTCCCGGGACGAGGAGATCTCGGAGGCAATGGATGCCCTCCATCTTGAAGTGTCGATAGGCGACATGTTGGTTCAGATCCCGAAGGTTTATAACCGGGCGGAACCTCCCCCTTTCTTCTTGACTAAGAAGAGGTTGCTGAGGAAACCTAGGGAGGAGGGGTCGACCTTGATAACGGCTCTTTTGGATATCAGTTCCCGGAGCTCGTTGTCTACAAGGGCCACATTCTGTTCTGCAAACCGGATGGGGGGTGGAATCACTCCCAGAGTCGGAGGGGATATTAAATCTATCTGGAAGCCTGTCACTGTATTTAATATCCATGTGTCTGCCGTAATCGCAGACCAAGCGTGGGTAAAAAACATTAGACGGCCCCCCACAGGTGTGAGTGGTAATGGAATGCGTGTGGTACGTACCGGAATATGGGCGGGAACGAGGATATCCTCTCTGGCCGCGTCCTCTCCGGGATCTGCCACGTGGTGGGAAGAAGGGTGCGGGTTGCGCAGTGGTGGAGTACTGAGCGGGAGCCTGAGTGAAGTGAGATTGGGCAGTTGACCTCTGAAAGGGTCTGCCGGAGTTATAGCGGCCGGCAGAACGGCCCCTACTTCTGCCGGCCCGGGAAAAAACTCTATTGTTGCCTGATCTCTTGAGTGATGTTTGTGCCTTGTCAAGGCTGTTAAACATGCCCACAAATTTATTTATGTCTTTGACCAGGGAGTCGCCAAAGAGCATGCCCTCTGCTGAGGGACCTGGTTCTGATTCTGCCAGGTGGGCCAATTGCGGATCGAGCCGCATAAGGATTGAGCGTCTGCGCTCGACGGAGCAGGCGGTATTGGCACTGCCCGTCAGACATATGGCCCTTTGGGCCCATCCCCGTAGTTGGGCTAGGTCAACTGCCTGACCAGTGGTTGCGGCTTGTTCCGCTAGATTAAGGATCTTGGTCAGGGGTCCGAACAGATCCAGGATACGGTCTTGGATGTTTTTAAAAGATCGGTCTATCCCCTTCTTGGGAAATTTTCCTGTTTTCAACAGATATTTTGCTAAAATGGGGTCGACCTCAGGTGTCATGACCGCTTTCATGGGTATGTGGGGGCGAGGACATTCCGCTCTCAGCTTGTTGCGGTTGGACCTCTCTAGGGGTCTGCGTGCCCAAAGTTCGATGTATTGGGACACGTGGGGAAGGGGTGACCAGTCCCCAGAGCGGGGGTGAGAAATGGCATCCGGGTTGAACAACGGTTCACCCATGGCATCAACAATATCTTTGCCCTGGTTGTCAGGGTTGGCCTCCTGTAGGAGTGCCGGTGCCCCCGCATCCTCCTCTTTGTAATAATAATAATCATCAGACCCTGAGACTTCGGATTCATCCGACTCAGCGGATGAATCGTCGTCTGACTCGAGGACATACGAGTCTGGTTTGGCCCGTTTGGCAGGTCCGTGCCTCTTATGTGACTCCCTGAGGCCCAGGGGTTGAAGGGGGTCTGAGGGATGCGTGTGGGGATCTGCTCCGAGCATATTCTTTACTTCCCCTGCCGGGGAGTCATAAACCGTCACCGTGTGCTTCCTCTTTTGGGAGGATTTACCCTTTTTTACGGTGGGTTGTGTGTCGTGTGACATGGGTACAGGTAAGTTGGGGGCTTGTGTTGCTCCGGAGGAGGAGGCAGCTGCAGTTAAAGCTGCCTGTATGGATCTATGGATGAGATCCTGGAGCTGGGCAGTATTCAGGATTTGTGCTGAATCCAGCACCATTTCCTGAGCTGTGAAGAGGGGAGAGCCTTCTTCTGTCATGCTGCTGAGAGTAGTCAGCGCTGTGCAGAAGGAAGGTAAGGTTATGTTACAGGAGTGGACTAGTACTGAAGAAAGGGAATAAAATTCCCAGAAACTAACTAAGGATGGGTACTCTACCTAGTTTGGTTCTCACTGTATTGTGTGTGCCCAGGCTCTGTCTCCAACCACCGCGCCGACTGGCATGCGATGGGAGGAGGGCTTGAGGGAATAGTGTATTCCAGGGCAAAGTCTCACGAGATTTCAGCCCTGGAGCGCTGATTGGATGGCGCCGCGATGGGTACCGCCCCCCCGGTCTGCGTGCGTCGCGATTGGACGAGGGGAGCGGTGTTGAGGATAGGGTACAGGGAGGTGAAGGGTCCACCTCCCTGTACGCGCGAACGCTGGCCTGAGGGGAAAGGAGGAAGCCAAGATGGCTCCTCAGATCGCAAAACAGGGAGGGGGAAAAAAGGAACAGGGCGCAGAGCGGACCTGCCGACGAGCGCAACCACAAGGTGGGGGCTAGGGAGAAACGGCACAGAGGCAGTAGGGTGGTAGGAAAAACGCAGAGGTGACGAGAAGTCAGCGCCAGAAAAAACCTGGTGGCAACCCCCTAAAGTGCAAGGGACCCCGGAATGTTAACTGACAGCTCCCACAATTCAGGAAGCAGGCATACACCTACAATATATATATAAATAGAATTCTGACAATAGTTATCAGTCTACACAAATCAATGTACAATCAGCAAGAGACATTGTTAGTACTTATCTTATAGCTCCGCCGTGAGCAGAAAGAAAGAGGAGGATTCAAGACAGAACGAGACATTAATAGAGACTTTAGTAGGAGTGGCTAAGACCCAGGGCTGCTGGGATACGTAGTTCCTACTGTTTTTTCTTTACTACTTACGATTAATGGTTTTACTTTGGTTTACACTATCTGCTGTGAGCATTAATAAAGAAAGGATTAATGCATAAGATATGAGCCTCCTGTCTGATGTATAATTGATATTATCACAATATTATTTATACAGACTTGTAGAAACGTAATCATTTTTATATCTATAAATGTGATTTGTGATATACAGTTGCACTGCACTTTTTTTATATATTTGTGTTATGAAATCACCGGTATATACTGCTATAGCATTAACAATAATAGAGTGCACTGTAGTTACACGGAGGAAATTGTGGGGTGTTTCATGTGCACATTCATTTTGTGGAGTTTGCACTTGTTGTATTAAGTATCTTTATCTGATGCACTTTAATCTCCCCAAGTATGAAGTTAAAAACTAAAAATATGAGAAAGAGAAAAGTGTACTGATGTATAACACAAATTTGAAAATCACTGATTACACTGTGGTGTAGAGCGCTATAAATAGGGATTTTTTGTAGTAAACCACCTCACATTGCATGATTTAAATGCACTGTACCCCCTATCCCCATATATAAAATAAAAGTTAGGCATACACCAGTTGGACCTGTTATCCATAGGATGTAAACTGTCCTGCTACTGTCCAGTTTCACAATGCTGTATGCTTTATGGCATCTCCATTCTTTTTTTTTGGCATTTAAAAGCAGGCATTGGAGACACATTTTCTCCTCAAATGCCCAGTAAAGCAGCCTGCAACAACTCACTGATAGGGATGAGCCGAACATCAACCCCCCCCCCCCCCCCCCGTTCGGTTCGCACCAGAACCTGCAAACAGACCAAAAGTTTGTGTGAACTTTACAACCCTGTTAAAGTCTATGGGACTCGAACATTTGAAATCTAAAGTGCTAATTTTAAAGGCAAATATGCAAGTTATTGTCCTAAAAAGTTTTTTTTTTTTAGGAGCAGTGATTTTAATAATGCTTAAAGTGAAATAATAAAAGTGAAATATTCCTTTAAATTTCGTACCGGGGGGGGGGGGGAGTGTATAGTATGTCTGTGAAGTAGCGCTTGTTTCCCATGCTTAGAACTGTCCCTTCACAAAATGTAATTTCTGAAGGAAAAAAAAGTAATTTAAAACTTGCAGCTATAATGAATTGTCGGCTGCCGAAAGTACAGAGAAAAGTCATTGATTAAAAAAAAAATGTGTGGTGGTCCCCCCAAATTCAATTACCAGGCCCTTCAGGTCTGGTATGAATATTAAGGGCAACCCTGGTCTTTATTACATCAGAGGGGTGCAGGGTCACTGGGAAAGCCTGGGTTTTCCCTTGTGTCAGAGGGGGATGGGGTCACGTGATGGGTGGCCCTGCCCTCACCTACATAAGAGCTGTCACTGGCTCCCGCCGCATCATTCCCTGAGTGTCTCTGGTGGAGACAGTTGATGCGCTGTACTGCAGACATCTCATCGTTGGATCCTGGACCTGGATGAAGAGGAGATCATCTCATCGCTGGATCCTGAAGAGGAGATCACCCATCGCAGGATACAGACAGCGTTGGATCGGAGACCAAGAGTGGATTACCACCGCTAGAATCTTTTTTTTATTTGTATTTGTTTATTTTTAATAAAGGACTTTCCCAATGGTATGAGGTTTTCTCTAATTAATCCCTTGGTAAACCTGAAGGTTGGCACAACTTGCCCGCCGTGATGGGTGAAAGCTGGAACTACAGGTAAGAAGAAGATCATTTTTATTTATGTATTATCTTCTTTGGAGTAGGATGTCTTTCCTGGTTCTCACCACTGCAACCTGGTGTTTTCTTACATAGCGTTCCAGGATAACATGCTCAGTGAAGTCGGTCAAATATAACACCACTCCTTCTGCTGCAGGCTCTGCCATGATACGCAAACAGGGGTCCACAAGATGCCCCCCAGTAATCTCTCCCCCCTCTTCCTTGTCTCCTGGGTGCAGCCATGACAGCGGCACATGCACGCATGCCCCAGGAGCACGCTTTTCTGTCAGAATAGAGACATGGATGGGGGAGGGCCAAGTGGTTGCTAGTGATTTGTGCACAGTGCAGGACACCTGTGTGCAGGCGCCAAGAGGCTGGTTCAAAAGCTCAGCACGCCAGAGCCTTCTATAAGCGGCATGGACACAGAGTTGTGGGCTGTAAGCATCCCTGTGGATTGAACCAGACAAACTTAAGACTCCTACTCGGCATCAGGTTTTGCAGTGAGCTGATATTTTTGTGTATTGTAAGACTAGCACTTTGTGCGGTTTAGGAGAGGGGGGCTGCACTATGTCCCCCCCTCTTTTCTGCGACCAGCTAGGTTAACGTGCTCGGATAAGGGTCTGGTGTGGATTTTTGGGGGAACTCCACGCCATTTTTTTAAAATTTGGGGTGGAGTTCCCCTTAAAATCCACACCAGACCTGAAGGGTCTGGGATGGGTATTTGGGGGGAACCCCACGTAATTTTTTTTTTAAATTGACGGTGGGGTTCCCCTTAATATTCATATCAGACCTGAAGGGCCTGTTAATGGAATTTGGGGGGACCCCCACGGTTTATTTTTTATTTTTTATGAATGAATCCTCTCTGAATTGCCAGAGCCGACAATTCATTATAGCCCCAAAGCCGGTTTTAAATGACTTTTTTTCTTTCAGAAATGACACTTTGTGCAGGGACAGTTCTATGTACGGGAAACATGCGATATTTCACATGCTAACTTTACACCCCCCCTAGGTACGAAATTTAAAGGAATATTTTACTTTTATTGTTTCACTTTTAGCATTATTAAATTCACTGCTCCTGAAAAAACGTCAGTTTTTAAAACTTTTTTTGCATTGATACATGTCCCCTGGGACAGGATCCAGGTCCCCAAACACTTTTTAGGACAATAACTTGCATATTAGCCTTTAAAATTAGCACTTTAGATTTCCCAATTGTTCGCTGTTCGACAAACAGGTGAACAGGCAATGTTCGAGTCCAACATGAGTTTGACTCGAACTCGAAGCTCATCCCTACTCCTGTATACGTCACTGAGGACACTTTAAAAGTTGCTTTGGATGGCCTGGAAGGAAGGATTGCTAATATTGTCACAGCCTCCTTGAAATATACCAGAAAACGGGGTAGACCTTCAACTACTCTGGCTCTCTTTTCAGATGAGCCTTCTGAGGGTGAAAAATCCCTCTCTGGAGATGAGGATCATGTGCAGTCTGAGGACTCAGATAATGAGAGGTTTCCTGCAACTTCTCAGTCGCTAAAGATGGAGGTGCAATATTATGTAGAGATGGTGCATGCTTCTAGGCCTTCTGTTTCCTCTTTGGGATCTCGGAAATCCCCACAGGCTGCATGCACCTTTCCAGTTCATCTATTGCTGGATGAACTGATGTATGATGACTGGGTTCACCCAGATAACTAGTTTTCTCCTCCTAAGCAGTTCTCCCTCCTTTATCCTATGGAGGAAGGTTTCACCAAGAAATAGGGGGGTACCTGCTATTGATGCAGCTATTTCTTGTGCAAACAAAAACCTGACCTGTCCTTTAGACACCGCGCAGGATTTTAAAGATCCAACTGATAAAAAGCTGGAGTCCCTATTAAAAGCCTCCTCTGCCATAGCTGGGGCTGTTGTACAACCTGCAGTTACAGTCATTGGTGTATTTCAGTTCCTGAAGAACCAAAAGACGCAGATGATTAACCTCCTCCCTACAGAAGAGATTGAGGTTTATGAGATCCTTCCTAAGGCCTTGTGCTTTGCGATTGATGTGACTATGGACTCTGTTCAAAAAGCATCTCGCTTGAATCTCCTACAGGTACACATGCGCAGGTCCCTTTGCTTAATACATTGGGAGACCAAGGCTTCCTGCAAGAAATTCTTGGCAGCGTTCCCCTTTGGGGGAGAACGCCTGTTTGGAGATGACCTGGAAAAAATACATCCAACAGATTACCGGAGGTTAAGTCTGCTCTATTGCCGGTTAAGAAAAAGAGTAAGCATCCCTCATTTAAACATACTCTTTCTCCAGCCCCTGGAAACTCAGTCTCCAGGAAGTGACGATGGCCGCCCCAGTCTAACACTAGGGGAAAAGCCCAGAGCCAAGCCCAAGGGTAGAAAAAAATCTTGAGGTTCAAGGTCTAAACGGGCCCCCAAAACTTCCCTATGAATGAATGCCCCCGCTCGGCCTGAGTGGGGGAAGGCTGTTGAATTTTGCAAACGCCTGGCGGAACGAGGTACGGGACAAGTGGGTCATCTCCACAGTGTCCTCCGGCTACAAGCTAGAGTTCAGAGAACTTCCGCCATCCCATTTTCTGAAATCAAGAATTGCCAAAGATCCAGAAAAAAGAAGGCCTTTACTATTGGCCTTGGAAAACCTGTTGTCCCAAGGGGTAATCCTGGAGTTAGCCCAAGAGGATCAGAGGTCAGGATTCAATTCAAACCTGTGAGACCTATCCTAGATCTAAAAAGTCTGAATCCGTTTCTGAACATTCACTCCTTCCGCATGGAGTCTGTCCGTTCAGTTGTTTCCACCCTTCAGAGAGGAGAATTCCTGGCATCAATAGACATCAGAGATGCATATCTACATGTGCCAATATTTCCCGCTCACCAAGGGTTTCTAAGGTTTGCGGTGGATCAGCACCACTTTCAGTTTGTGGCCCTTCCTTTCGGGCTGGCTATGACATCTTGAGTGTTCACGGAAATACTGGCCCCGGCCTGGCAAGGCTAAGGGCATGAGGCATTGCGATAACAGCCTACCTGGATGATCTGTTGATCATAGATCAGTCCGCTGCACGCATGGGCCACAATGTGCACAGCACAGTGGAATATTTAGAGTACCTAGGCTGGGTCCTCAATCTGAAGAAATCTTACTTGCAGCCTCAAAAAGCTAGAATACTTGGACTTGATTATAGACGTGTCCCTAAGCAAGGTATTTCTTCCCAAACCGAAGGCAAAAGCTTTAGGAGACTTGGTTTGAGTGGTAAAGGCGAAAAGAAGGCCTTCCATTCTGTCTATGCATGAGATTGTTGTCCCTTATGCCCAGTTTCACTCAAGACTGTTACAGGGTGGGATTCTGTCAGCTTGGAACAAAGATGTTCAGGCCCTGGATCTTTCTGTGATCTTATCTTCAGTGATTTGCCAGAGCCTCAATTGGTGGTTGCTCCCCTAAAATCTGTCAGAAGGAAAATCCTTCACTCCAGTTACCTGGAAAGTGGTGACCACAGACGCCAGCTTTCTGGGCTGGGGAGCAATGCTGGAAGAAGCATCTGCCCAGGTTAAGTGGCCCTGGGTCAAGAAACTCCTACCTATCAACATTCTGGAGATTCGTGCAATTAATTTGGTCCTCAAAGTTTGGTCTTTCAGACTGCAAGACTGGCCTGTTCTGGTTCAGTCTGACAATGCTACGGCCGTAGCCTATATCAATCACCAAGGAGGCACCAGATGTCTGGATGCCCAAAAAGAGGTGAATCAAATCTTGACCTGGGCAGAAAGGCATATTCCTAGCCTATCTGCGGTCTTCATTCCAAGGGTAGAAAATTGTCAGGCAGATTTTTTAAGCCAGCAGCAACTGAGTCCAGGAGAATAGTCACTACACCCTGACATGTCAGAAATGGGGAACCCCAGATGTGGACCTGTTGGCTTCCAGGTTTAATGCAAAACTGGACAGCTCAGCTTTGTGTCAAGAACAAGAGATCCCTGTGCTCAAGGCTCAGATGCCCTGACAATCTCATGGGATCAGTATTCCCTGATTTATGCATTCCCTTCAGTACCGCTTCTCCCACGATTCCTTCAGAGAGTCAAGAAGGTAGGAAAGGGTCCAATTTTCCATCCTGCCTTACAAAGTCTAAATTTGACAGTTTGGCTGTTGAGACCCACATTCTGAGGAAATGTGGGCTCTCAGGGCCAGTCCTATCCACCCTGGTGAATGCTAGGAAGTCAGCCTCCAGGCTCATCTACTACAGAATCTGGAAGGCATATGTTTCCTGGTGTGAACCCAGAAAGTGGCATCCTAGGAAGTTTGCAATTAATAGGATTCTTGCCTTTCTTCAGTTGGGCATGAATATGAAGTTGGCCTTGAGCACTATCAAGGGCCAAATCTCGTCTTTTTCAGTATTTTTACAAAGACCGCTTGCCTCTCATTCCCTAGTCAGGGCCTTTGTTCAGGGTGCACTGTGGTTGAATCCACCGATTAAGTCTCCCATGTGCCCATGGGATTTAAATTTGGTGTTGTCTGTTTTACAGAAGCTACCTTTTGAACCTTTGCACCAGGTTTCTCTAAGTCTGTTGACACAGAAACAGTTTTTTCTTGTGGCCATATCCTCGGCTAGGAGGGTATTGGAATTGGCGGCTCTTTCGTGTAAAGAACCATATATGATTATTCATGAAGACAAGGTGGTGCTGTGGCCTCACCCAAATTTCTCACCTAAGGTGGTTTCAGGTTTTCTTCTGAACCAAGATATAGTCCTTACATCTATCTTTCCAGATCCGCAGTCTGCGGAGGAAGAGAGTCTACACTTTCTAAATGTTGTAAGAGTGGTAAAGGTTTATCTGCAAGCTAGGGCTCAGATAAGGAAGAATGATTGTCTATTCATTCTACCACAAGGCCCAAAGAGGGTCCAGGCAGTGTCAAAATCCACTATTGCAAGGTGGATTCGACACGTCATTATTCAGGCCTATGGTTTAGAAAAGAAGAGCCTTCCTTTTCAGGTGAAAGCGCACTCGACTAGAGCAGTTGGTGCTTCATGGGCAGTGCATCACCAGGCTGCCATGGCTCAGATCTGTAAGGCTGCTACTTGGTCTCCGGTCCATACGTTTACTAAAATCTACCAGGTAGATGTGAGAGGTTACAAGGATGGCGCCTTCGGGCGTAGTGTGCTGCAGGTAGCAGTATAGATCCTCTGGCTTGATGGTGGCCTTATTCTGATCTGTGTCTCCCTCCCCTCAAATGTTAGCATTGCTATAGGACATCCCATTAAGTAATTAAGGCTCTGTGACAGAGCTCCCACCTATCTTCAGAGTTAACTTTGAAAACGTATTGCTTTGCTACAAAACTGAGGTACTCTCGATTTGGGAGGGGTTATATAGGGGAGGAACTCAATATTAATGGGGTTTACCAGTGTCTAATCACCTGTGGTGACTACATAACCCATTAAGTAATTAAGGCTCTGTGTCCCGTGATGTATTCCCAAGAAAAGGATTTTACAGGTAAGCTGTATTAAAAAATCCTATTTTTCACTGGTTGCTGTGTATGTTTATTAGTGTGTGGTCATTGTGAATAAATATCACTTTAATGATAAATACATTGTTTGCCCTCAGTTTCCTCATGTAGCTATCTAACTGGTCTCTTTAGCTACAGTGATTGGGGACACTGTGAGTGGTCCCTCTACTATATCTTTCAGTTGCTGAATACCCCTGGAGACCCACCCATCCAGATTGATATCAGGTATTATGTTATGTATAGCAGTAATAGGGAGTTGCAACGGAGACACTGGTCCTGACCATTTGTGGGAACTGCGGAGGTGGCCCCAAGCCCTAAGCGACGCCCTGATAGTTGGCGCGATAGTTGGGTCCAAGGTTTCGCTTAGATGTGATGTTAATAGAAAATCTCGTAGTGTGCCTCGCTTGATTTGGGACTGTTCCAAGTCCACCCACAATGCTCCCGAAGTAGGCACCATCCAGTGCTGCAGTTGGGACAAAGTGGCGGCAAAGTAATAACCTTGTAGGTGGACGTGACCAATACCCCCTACTTTTCTGTGTTTTGTCAGTTTACTGAAGGCACATCTAGCCCGCTTTCCCCGCCATAAGTATCTGTTCAGTATAGATTGGAGGGATTTGAAATAGGGATTAGGAATCGGAATAGGCAATGTCCTGAAAAGATACAGGAGCTGAGCTAGCACCTGCATCTTAAAGGCTGCCAACCTACCCAGCCATGACAGTTCAGTTTTGGCCAGGTCGTCTAATTTAGCCTGGAAGGAGGTCAGGAAGGGGGTGTAGTTGGCTTGCAGTAGCCCTTTGGAAGTGGAAGTTAGGACAATTCCGAGGTATTTAATGCCCTCCTCCTTCCATACAAATGGGAACCTCTGTTCCATTCGTAGTTTGATTTCCCTAGGGACTCCTAGACCTAGAATGTGTGATTTTGATTCGTTCACTTTGTAATATGAGATTTCGTTAAATGCCCTCAGTGAGGAGTATATTGTTTCAACAGATTTTTCTATGTCAGTGACCATCAGGATGATGTCATCTGCGAATAAGCTAATCACATGGTTTTTCCCTCCCACTTGGATCCCAAAGGCTCCATCAAAAGGTTGAATATCAGAGGCGAGAGTGGGCACCCTTGCCTTGTGCCATTAGTGATGTCAAATGGGGTGGAAAGAGTACCTGCCACTAGTACCTGTGCCGATGGATGTGAGTATAATGCCATTATGGCAGAATAAATGTGCCCCTCGAAGCCAAACCTCCCCAGGACCCTTTCTAAGAACCTCCAGTGAATCCTGTCGAACGCCTTCTCCGCATCCAACGCAAGGAGCAGAGAAGGCGTTCGACGACGCTCTGTTATATGTATGATGTTCAGCAGTCTCCTGGTGGCGTCTGCCGTTTGTCTCCCCTTTGTAAAGCCTGATTGGTCCACATTAATTAACCCCGGAGTATGTCCACCAGTCTAGCAGCTAAGAGTTTCGCGTAGATTTTGACATCATTGTTCAGCAATGATATGGGCCGAAAGTTTTGGGGTGTATCTGGATCCTTCCCCGGTTTAGGGAGGGCCACTATCGTGGCACTTAACATTTCCCTTGGGAACGAGGATGAGGCAGCAGTGGCATTGTACACCTGAACCAAGTAGGGGCTGAGTATGTCTTGGAATGTTTTGAAGTATTCTCCAATAAATCCGTCGGGGCCCGGGGATTTATTTGATGGGATAGACTGTATGGTCCTCTCCACTTCTTCTACAGTAAATGGGGAGTTTAGTTCTAAAAGTTGGTCAGGGGTCAGGGAGGGAAGATTAACTTTCTCTAGGAATGTCTCGATAGCTTCCGAGGATGGTTGGGTAATCGTTGGATCATCCTTAAGGTTATAAAGCGACCCGTAATAGTGACTAAAGGCGTCATCTATGGCTTGAGGGTGAAAATGTTTCACCTTTGTCTCTGGGTGGTGAATATAGGGAATCTTAGATTTAATTCTGTGTCCTTTAAGTCTGTTCGCTAGAAGCTTGCCCGCCCTGTTACCACTAGTGAAGAAAGCTAGCTTGAACTTCCTAGAGGCTTTTTCATAGTCGTCAAGAAACAATGTCCTGAGGTCAGTGCGTAGATGGGTTAGCTGTTCAGTCAGGGAGAGAGATGGTCTAATTTTGTTCTTTGATTCTAAGTCATTTATTTGAGCCACGAGGGTCAATGTGCGCTGCTGCCTTTCCCTCTTAACCCTAGCTCCTTTTTGAATCATGACCCCTCTTACACATGCCTTATGCGCATTCCACAAGGTGAAGGGGCTAGTAACTGACCCTTCATTGTTAGCAAAAAATTCCCTGAGTTTCGTCTCAATGTATGACCTGGTCGGACCGCTCCGGAGAAGCATGGGATTGGATCTCCACATGATAACCAGAGTATTGGGAGGTAAGTCCCCCACTGTCATTCCCACAGAAGCATGGTCCGACCACGTGATGGCATTGATTTTAACAGATTTACATTTCAGAAGGAGCCCCTTGTCGACCAAGAAGAGGTCTATCCTGCTATAGGACCTGTGGCGTGTGGAAAAGAAAGTATAGTCTTTTTCATTAGCATTCAAGCATCTCCATGCATCAAAAAGTTCATTCAACCTCAAAAAGGGAGCCAATGCTGGGGGAGTGCGCTTTGGTGAGGAGGAGGAGTCCATGACTGGATCTGGGATGATATTGAAGTCCCCACAAATCACCAACAGTCCCTTCTGTTCCTCTCTAATTTTTTTAGTGACTCTCTGTATAAATTTGGTCTGTTTTGTATTGGGGGCATAAACCGCCGCCACTGTATAGGATACTAGGTCAATGTCACACACCAAAATCACATATCTCCCCACTGGGTCAACAATAGCTTTATGCAAGGAAAAGTGAACAGAGTCTCTCACTGCGATCATTACTCCTTTGGATTTGGTGTCAGCGTTAGCAAAATAGGTGACCGGATATTTGGGATGTGAGCATTTCGGAGGGGCTAAGTTGTCGAAGTGGGTCTCTTGAACACAAAGGACATCGGCCTTCTGCTGCAGGGCCTCTCTCCATAGAGACCGCCTCTTTGCCGGGTGATTGAGGCCCTTAGCATTAATTGTCAGGAATTGTATCATTTTAGCATGCAGTTGGCGTGTTCAGGTGTGGCTATTAACATCAAGAAGGTACTCACTGCGGGTGGCTCGTTTAGCATACTCATCCGCCAGCAGCCAAGGGCCAGATTCTTCTCCAGTCCGTATGAAGCAGGGGGGTCCGGCGTCATTGTCTCCCAAATGGGAGGGAAGGTTTCGGGTGGTAGGGCAATAAAAAACGTGCAAAGGGCAACAACAAAAAAAAAGAAATAACGTTAGAATAGGTAACAAAGAAAGGTAACACTGGCATAGCGCCAAAAACTAAAGAAAGTACTGTGTGCGACTTTCAAGAGTCGCTCAATGGCCAGGTGGGAGGGATCCTCAGGAATAAGGCCTGCGGAGGCAGCTCCACCTCAGCGGCCACGCCGTATCAATGGAGATCTCCGGGGCAGTCAGTTATGGGACTTAGCATTTTTGCGGCCAACTACATGCCACTCATTGTCAACCCTCCTGGCTCCTCCCCCTTGACGTGTGGCTTGTTGGGACTCAGGAAGAATCCCCCATTCTTTGAGCAGGGCCATGCCTCTATCTAATGAGTCCATCACATAGTCTCGGTTGTCTTTCGTGACGATGAGCTTGGTAGGGAACCCCCACTTGTACACCAAGTTGTGGTTCCTGAGAGCCTTAGTTATGGTGGCAAGATTCCTGCGTTTTTGCAGAGTAAACTGTGACAGATCCGCATAAAACTGAAGATTCACGTACTCCGGTGGGAAGCTGTCCCTCTTTCTAGATGCTGCCATTAATTTTTCCTTTGCATGATAACAATGTAGGCGTAAGATTACATCCCTAGGGACATCATCAGCTAGGAATGCAGGTTTGGGAAGCCTGTGAATTCTATCAATAGTGCAGTCCAGCTCAGATAGGTCAGGCAGTATGGCAGAGAATAGTTGGGAGGCATATTCACGCAGTTCTTGAGGCCTAACAGATTCTGGTTCTCCTCTCACTTTCACATTATTCCTTCTTGATCTATCCTCGATTTCTGCCATCTTTGTTTTCATAGCCTCAATATCATCCTCTTTGTTATCATTCGCGTCTACTAGATCATTAATGGTGGAGGCGAATTCTCCCATTTTGTCCTCTATATGAGACACTCTGTCAGCCACCCCTCTGAGTTCTGTACTGAACTTGTGAACACAGGATATCATGTCTGAGTGCAATGAGCCCCGCAACGAGACCAGCATCTCTTTCAATACAGTGTCCAGGACTGGCTTATTAGCTGTGGGGAATCCTTCTATGGAGTCTGGTAGCTCCCTTGTATCTTCCCCTGATTCTAACAGATAGCTCACCTCGTGTGCAGTCTCCATCACATCCATCCTGAACCTGGTCTTCTCAGGGCTCCCAGAGGATGGTGTAGCCGGTGGGGATGTCAGGTTCCTAGGAGGGCTGCTCCTCTTGTTCGGGTTCCCCTCGGTGGCTGTGCGCTTCTGAGGTCCTGGAAGCGGCGTGGAAGAAGTCCCGGCGCCATCTTGCCTGCGCTCCATAGGGAAGAACTCGGTAAGTTTAGAGGGCCGGTTCCCCGCGGACTTGCGCCGAGTCATGTCCAGGGTAGGGTCTGTAGGGTGTCCGGAGCTGGATCGCTGCTTTTGCGAATGATTTTTCCCCCTCGGAGGTCTGCTGTATGCCGTGTTAGTGCCGCTGGTGCCGGAGCTCTGCTAGCACGCGTGCATCCCCGTCCTAGGCTAGCTCCGCCTATTCGAGTTATTCTGATTGGCTCTGATGCAAAAGAAGGGCGCATCAGAGCCAATCAGAATAACTCGAATATTCGGCAAAAGGAATATTGCGCGATTATCTTCTCCGCCCTTCTTTTGCATCAGAGCCAATCAGAATAACTTGAATATTCGGCAAAAGGAATATCGCGCAATATTCCTTTTGCCGAATATTCAAGTTATTCTGATTGGCTCTGATGCAAAAGAAGGGCGGAGAAGATAATCGCGCAATATTCCGTTTGCCGAATATTCGAGTTATTCTGATTGGCTCTGATGCAAAAGAAGGGCGCATCAGAGCCAATCAGAATAACTCGAATATTCGGCAAAAGGAATATTGCGCATTATCTTCTCCGCCCTTCTTTTGCATCAGAGCCAATCAGAATAACTCGAATATTTGGCAAAAGGAATATCGCGCAATATTCCTTTTGCCGAATATTCGAGTTATTCTGATTGGCTCTGATGCAAAAGAAGGGCCGAGTAGCTGATGCGAATTTTCGGCAACATAAAATAATCGCATCAGCTACTCCGGCCAGGGTCTCTCTCTAATCATACCAGCAATGCTTTTAGACGTCCATGGAGATCACTAGGATGTGATCTGTTTTAAAAATAAATTTTGAAAAATCCGAATATTCGGAATTGCGAATATTCACCGCAATATTCGAGATATTGCGCGATTACTCGAATATGCAATATTCGGTCCGAATATTCGCAATGCGAATATTCGTGAGCAACACTAGTCATAAGGGTTCTTAATGATCTCTCTCAAAAAATGTTTAAGTGACTCCTCCACTATGATGTCATCAATGAACCTCTTGTAGAACTTGCATTTAGGCCAATCTCTCACATGCATGGTCTTTTCCCCCCACTTCTCAACTCATGAAAATTTTTGCCACACTGGGAGCATGCTTCACTCCCATGGCTACTCCCCTTGTTTGTACATAAATACACCATTTTGCCAAAAATTATTTTGACCTATAACTAGATCTAACCCTTCCAAAATATAATCCCTTTATACTTGTTTAAGGTCAGACCTTCCCTTAAGTGCCCATTTTACAACGCTTACCGACCCTGAAGTACAAACTTCAGAACTACAATTACATGGCACCTGCTCAGCCCAATACCCTGATTCAACAAACAGAAGAAACCTGTATGCATACATTTCAAACACAAGCCGTCCATCAGTTCTAACAAACACAACATTTCAAACACAAACAACAAATTACAGTCTGTTTTCAACAGACATTACACTAGGGTCTGGAGCAGGTGACACAGTGCAGCAAGGGTCTTTTCCCCATGCAAATCACTCCTTTTCTGAGTCAGTGTATGGGAATTTATTCATTTAACAACTGTCATTTGGTTCATATTTATGACCACCCATTTGTGTCCACCCAATTAATATTTAGTAGGTACCTATTTTGACTCTTAAACAGGCCTTGTCTATCGAGGTATGGACTCCACTAGACTTCTGAAAGTATGCTGTGGCATATGACACCAAGCCGTCAAAGGAACCATTTGCCATGTGTCAGAGGAACTATTGGAACCAGTCAACTGATGAAATCTATTTTTTGGAGTTTATGATTCTGTACAAAGAAAGTATCCAAAAGCACTTTTTTACTTGTACATGTGGGGTTGAGCTTCAAGCATAGATCTTTACAAGAGGTGATACAGATGCTAAAATGCATTTAAGGGCTTCCTGCCCAAGTTTAATAAGCTGTAGAGAAAACAATCAATTTCAGCCAAATCATATACTGTATAAAACACAAATTTGAAAGTGTCTTAGCACAATTGAAATAAAAGCCACAAATTTTTAAAAGACAAATTCAATATTTATTGCATAAAATATGTGTTATTGCTCTACACATACTTCTCTGTTGACGCTATAGGTGCGTTTGTTCAAATTAGTATAAGCATCAGTATTTTTAGCAAGTGTGAACAAAGCCTAAATGCCATTACGACAACATTGTACTATTTAAATGAAAATAGTTAGTATGACTTAACAGAACAAGATAACAAGTTCTATAACTGTTTGTAAATCCTTCACAAAATAGTACATTATTCAATAAGTGCCTAAACAAACTAAACAGTCCTTACATAGTGAGCTGTATAAACAGATAAAATATTTAATTTTCTTTCCTTTTTTACAACAAAAAAGTGATATTGCCATGGGTATTGCATTGTATAAGCAGAGCTGTTTGTGCTTTGTCATCATACTTTTTATCTTTTTTAGGTGAGGGAGTTATGTCTGTTTTGGCAATCAGAAAATATTCATGAGCTATGATCTGCTTGGTCTCCATGCAATTGCCACAACAAAAGTAAGCTTTATGGAAGACCTTTTGCTTTTGGAATCCACATCAATCCTCTTTAGATCAGGGGTTGAGTGGAATATGTTTGTTACTGATGCAATGCCATAGCAAAATCATTCCACAGTTATACACATCTATGGCAGCTGAAGCAGGTTGTCCTGCTTTTCACTCAAGAGATATGATCACTTGCAAGACTTTTAGTTACAGCCTTGCTGTTCCTGTCCACTGTGTACATCTTTCGAAGGAAAATACATATTAAGATAGTAAATGAAAATTATAAAAAAAAGCTAATCTGTAAATAATATGAAAAACAAATGTAAAAGAAAAAATGTGATGACAGGTAGGAAAATGGCTGTCTCTCAACACTTCCAAAGGTCAGGTGTCTGCACCGTCTAATTTAAACGATCGTTGGCTCCTTAAGATGGCCATACATCAGGGCTTTTTTTCTGGGGGAACTTGGTGGAACTCAGTTCCACCACCTTTGGCTCAGACCCTTTGGTGCCCGCTCACCACAATCACTTGTGAACACAGAAGTCTGGTTTCTGTGTTTACAAGTGACTGCTTTGTAACCCCCTGAACTCTGCACACTGTATGTAATGCAATTCTGGTATTTAATGCCACTTTAAGACCCTTCTACTGTTTGTGAAATCTGAACGGGTCGTGGTTGAGTTCCTGCACCTATTTTTTGAGAAAAAAAGCTCTGCCATACATTATACCATTTTTTTGTTTAATTTCCTTTAGATTTACCTTCAACTACAATACAGTACAGTATGTAGTGCAGGGGCCTGCCTGATTGTATAAAACTGTCTAGGTTTCACCTCATATTATGTGGTTTTGGTAAATCTAAAGGAAAATTGTACAAGAAAATTGTATAATGTATGGCCTAATTTTAGTTAAATATCAGCAGCAAAGCATGTGGCATCTCCTTCTTGCAACAGACTGCTTTGTTCCTGGCAGATAGTCATCGCTATAACTCATCTGCTTTTGAAAATAACACCTACAAGGCGAGTCCTTAACCAGCCTGTCAGTCAAGCTCACTATTTAGCTGTGCTTAGACTAACATCTGTGGTCTGAGCTAAATGTTCATATACTATCCCCAGACACCAGTCCAAGTTAGTTCCTGCTATCCTATATCTCTGTTCCTCTGGTTACCCTCTAATTATTTATCTGATTTACTGTATCTGGTTTGTCAGACATTTTGTCTGTCCCTTTTTGTAATATTACCTAGTGAGTGTGTACCACACTTTGGTTCTATAATTGGTCAGCTGCCATCTGCACAGATATGTCTGAGGGCTGCAACCTGGTGCACCTACCAGGAAAGTCCATCATTCCATTCAAGATCCTCTGGTGAATATCTGGAGCTTGTGCTTAGACTCTGCTCCAGCCACCACCTCTGCCAGTCAAGTTTAATTTATTTTTGCTGCAAGGCAATAGACAGCTAGATTGTATTAATTAGATTCTTCTATGTTGCCGTTATTCTAGGAGTTTCTAGCTCAGCTGTTGTTTAAATCTTTAAATTGTCCATTTGTCTTGCTGCCACAAACTCATCCATATTTGCATTTTTATTGATCAACTGTACAATGTTTTCTTTGAGTTGAACACTGGATAAATACCTTGATTTTACGCCATCAATAATACAAATATTTTTTGTGATCTGCTTTTTAGCTCTGTTGAATGTTTTAATTATTAATTGCTGTTCACCTTTAGTGAGTTCTTTTCATTGGGGCCACATCCTTTTGAAAAGTCAGTGTCCATTACAAAATTACACTATCAATACCCAAAACGTTGCCAGAAAAACATGGGAAAACAGTTGAAGTAAAATCAAAAAGTTGTTTTAGATCAGAGAACCATGTGCAGATAAGGCAAACAGAACTGATTGCAGCCATCACCTCTGGGGTCAGACGAAGCAAGTTTTTGTGAAACGCGTCGGGTGACTCCACTGCTGCCACGCACATTTTGATCAAGTGTTCTTTCCTTCCACTTCTATGTAAGTGTTTCTAACATTTATTAAATGCTCATTGCCTACAGTATTACGCTATGTGTTTCTTCTGTTTTACTCCTTTCCAACACATCCGGTCCATGGTTTGACTGTTTGGGGTCATTATATTCAAGCATTTAACATCTCTCTTTTGATTGGTGGATTTTCTGTTTCTTGCCGTGTAAAGATATGGTCCTACACTGTCACATCCATTGTATACACTCAGTTCTGTTGACCCTCTGAGCGTAGGCTCATTAGAATTCAATTAAGCTGGTAAGCCTCTGCTATAATGCTGGTGGTTTTTCTACAAGTGTGCATCACGACTATTTACCTAGTCGCATACATCAATCAAGTTTTCTCACCATTTATCATTTGGACTCTCTTATATTGATCAGTCCCTTTTTGTTCACACATCTGTCACTTGGTGGTTTTTGAAAAAGACATTCAGTGTTTATAACTATATAATCACTTAGCGCTACAATTTATATGTTTCATCTTAGATCATTCAACAGACACCATAAGCCTTCAATTGATGACAGATTCAACCTTAACCACTTGCCGACCAGCCGCCACAGTTATACGGCGGCAGGTCGGCTCTCCAGGGCGAGATCCCCTAGCTCTACGTCGGCACTTTCGACGGCCACTAGGGGGCGCGTGCGTGCCGCCGGTGGCCCGCGCGCGCGCCCCCCGCTCGCCCCCGAGTCCTGTGCGCGTGCCTGGCGGGCACGATCGCCGCTGGGCACACGCGATCACTCGTTACAGAGCGGGGAATGGGAGCTATGTGTGTAAACACAAAGCTCTCGTTCCTGTCAGCGGGGGAAACGCTGATTTTCTGTTCATACAATGTATGAACAGTAGATCAGTGATTTCCCCTAGTGAGGCCACCACCCCATACAGTTAGAACACACCCAGGAACACACTTAACCCCTTCCCCGCCCCCTAGTGTTAACCCCTTCACTGCCAATGGCATTTTTATAGTAATCCAATGCATTTTTATAGCATTGATCACTAAAAAAATGCCAATGGTCCCAAAAATGTGTCAAAAGTGTCCGAAGTGTCGCAGTACTGAAAAAAAAACGCTGAACGCCGCCATTACTAGTAAAAAATAAATAAATAATAAAAATGCCATAAAACTACCCCCTATTTTGTAAACGCTATAACTTTTGCGCAAACCAATCAATAGACGCTAATTGCGATTTTTTTTACAAAAAATAGGTAGAAGAATACGTATCGGCCTAAACTGAGGAAAAAAACGTTTTTTTTTATATATTTTTGGGGATATTTATTACAGAAAAAAATAAAAAATATTGCATTTTTTTCAAAATAGTCGCTCAATTTTATTTATAGCGCAAAAAATAAAAACCGCAGAGATGATCAAATACCACCAAAAGAAAGCTCTATTTGTGGGGAAAAAAAGACGCCAATTTTGTTTAAGAGCCACGTCGCACGACCGCGCAATTGTCAGTTAAATCGACGCAGTGCCGAATCGCAAAAAGTGCTCTGGTCGTTGGGCAGCAATATGGTCCGGGGCTAAAGTGGTTAATTCGGATTTTCGGACAAATGCATTTTTTAACGAAACAAAATAAAAAATACATTTTTTTTGGGGTCTAACTAAATACATTTATTTTTCGGACGAAAGCAAAAATATTTCAGTGTGCACATGTCTAGTGTTTGGTATTGCAGCCATAGGCCCAGATCACCAGCCCAACACACCGCTCACATGCAGTGCAGCCACTGGTCAAGGTCATGGCAACACTCCATTTCCTTGCCAGTGGCACTTTTCAGTGTACAAGTGGAGTGGTGGCTGGGATGTCACAATCCTCCGTGAGCAGATGTGTGCACCAGGTTGTCCCTGCAATCCTCAGACGCATGTCCAACCAAATCATCAAACCCACCACTGAGGACCTGCGGCTGAAGGCAATGACAGATTTCTACAGAATTGCCAGATTCCCACGCACCAAGGGGGCCATTGATTGCACACATGTGGCACTCCAGCCCCCCCAGGAGACAGAGCACATATACCGCAATCGGAAGCATTGGCATTCCATCAACGTACAGGTGATAGTCGATGCCCAAGGCCTCATATGGCACGTCCGTGCCAAACACCCAGGGTCCAGCCATGACAGCTACATATACAATCAATGCCCCATCCGAATGGAATTCGATCATAACGTGTATGGGGACACCTGGCTGGTTGGTGATTGACATGGGTGGCAGGCATGACTGTCCCCCCCCCCATGATGCACACATCACAAGGGGCACATGCATGACTAACATCCTCCTGTCTTTTCCCTTACAGGTGACTCTGCATATCCACTGGGACCCCATCTCATGACTCCTATCCAGAACCCCCAAACACCAGGAGGGGAAAGATACAATGAAGCCCACGCCCAAACACGTGCAGTGGTGGAGCGCACCTTTGGCCTCCTGAAGTCACATTTCCGATGCCTGGATAAGTCTGGGGGTACCCTCTTGTATTCCCCAAACTTTGTGTGCCATATCATCGGTGCCTGTTGCCTGCTGCACAACTTCGCAGTGAGAAAGGCCTGCAGATTGACCTACGTGATGACCTGACCCCTGAACCAGACAATCCCCCCCTAACCGAGGTTACCCCGCCTCCGAGGGAAGAGCAGCCAGGAGACAGCTCACATTGGGCATCTTTGCACGTTAAACACACACATTAATCATGGCACAATGAGAATGCATGCATGCACACCACTGTGGTCCCTAGCACACACACCCCACATCCTCATCAAATTGGATTGGCACCAGTCCACCATGCAGGACTTGTGAGCAGCAACACGCCAACGCCAAGGCTCCAATTATGTCACTGTACATTCATACACCATTCACACGGACCTGGGGATCACTTCTCCCTGGTCCTGGGGAACCTTTCTCCACCAAAATTGAGCGTGACACCCCTTTTCCGGCAGGAATGTCACCCCCACATTCAAACAGCATTCACAACCCAAAAAAAAAAAAAATTACCAGCAAAATCAAAAATTTCCAGCAAAAAAAAAAATGGGGAAAAACAAATTAGTACCCTTGACGTGAGCCACGCCTGGGGCGCCCCCGGCCACGGCCCCGGCTCCTCAGGGGAGTTTAATGGGGAGGGGGGTAAACCAGGGAAGGAGGAGCAGCCCCTGGTCTCTGCCCACCTGGCGGCCTGCCCTCCAAGGCCACGGCTATTCTGTCCAGGGCAGCACCTAGTGTTGCTGTGTTGGCCTGGATAGCCTGGGTAAGGGCCCTCACATCCTGCCCAACGCCTGCTGATGTAGTCTGCAGGTCATTAAGGCAGTTTGTGGAAGCCCGGGAGTGGCAGTCCAGGTTCCCAAGCGTATCCTTGATGGAGGACAGGCTCTCCTCCATCCGCACCAATGTCTGGCTGACCTGTCCCAGATGGCGGGTCTGGAGGAACTGGTCCCTTCTCAGAGTGGCGGGCAGGAGATCGGCCACCCCCCTGGTCTTCTGGGTCGCCTTCCTGCCTCCAGCTGATGCTTGTGGCCGGGGAGAAGGGGAGGCCCTTGGGAGGGGAGCCATGTTGGGGGAGGAGGAGGGGGCTCCCCCTTAGGGAGGGCTGGCTGCTGCCAGCCAGAGGGGAACAGTTTTTCAACAACAATAGTCCAGTGCCTGACATGGACTCCTCCTCCTCCTCAACCTCCTCCTCCTCAACCTCCTTCTCCTCAACCTCCTCCTCTTCAACCTCCTCCGCGGACTCCGGCCTTGTCGGGGGGGCCTCATTAGGCTGCTGTCCTGGGGATGGTGCGGTCAGCCCAGATGGCCCAGCACCCTCCTGCACATCTGTGGATGACACAAAACATTCACAGGTTGGAGGATCCACACACTTGCCACATATTCCCTTTCACCCCCTCCCCCACACATGCTACACACCTGATAGAAAAAAAGACCTTACCTGGCATCACACCTTCATGACTTGAGTCATAGCCGGGCAGGCCCTCCACTTCTTGCCTATGAAAGGTCTGGGCCACCGCACGCTCCTCCGCTGTCAGCCTAACAGGGCATGGTGGGCCCCCTCCTGTGCCCCTGGCATGGGCAAGCATTCTGGCCAGCTTCTTTTTGACCAGACGCCGGAGGTCATTTATCTTTTTCTCAATCCCTGACCATGTCCGTGTCTCCCCCTCCCCCGCTGAATTCACCTGGTCAGTGATGATGTCCAAAATCTCTCTCCTCCTGGCCGGGGTGGTGTTGGCACTGTCCGGGCCATGGAGGAAATGCCCATAATCGGAAATGGCCCGGGCAAGAATTTGTTTCTCCCTCAAAGAAAAATGTAATTTTCTCTTCCTCTCAGTCATACTCTGACCAAAAATCACTCCCAGCCAACAAAAATCACTCACAAAAACAAGCACGACCAATCAAGCAAGAAAACAAACAAACCGAAAAATATCAATCAAAATATCTCACAAACACTTATCAAAAATCACTCACAAAAACAAACAGGAACAATCAAGCAAGAAAACAAACAAACCGAAAAATATCAAACAAAATATCTCACAAACACTTAGCAAAAATCACTTTCAAATATCTTCTAACAAACACAAGATCACACAGTACACAAATCTGACAAATACACATCACAACGCAACGAACAACGGAACAAAAGCACCTTGCTGTATAGGGATGTACTTTTGCAATGGAAGTGCGTTTGTCTGTGTCTATTTATGCTGTTTGCGTAGTTCATGATTTTGCCATAGTCCACTTCCAATTTCACTGATTGCGCCGTTCCCGAGTTGTGAGCATGCGCACAGAGGTGCTGACATGGTCTGCTTCAAGCGCGCATGCGCGAGCCGGCCGGCCCTTCATTTGCATGGGGTCACGGCTCATTTCAATGTAACACGCCCACGTCCTTCCCAATTTGTATTACTCCGCCTTGCGCCTCAGAAATAATGTTGCGCAGGCGCTATTTTCTGCGTAAAAGTGACGAGAATAGGGTGATTGCGCGGCTACATTGCGCAAGTCTAACTTAAAGGCGGTGCGCTACACCGGTCCAATAATGCGCAGATGTACCTGAATCTGGCCCATAGTTTTGATCCTGGTGCTTCTTCAAACCCCTGTTTGAAACACCCACTTTACAGTTGTCACATATAGAACATGCATCAGTTGTTGGGCAACAGCTCTGTTGGCAATGCAACTCCTCTTTTATTGGGCCCCAACAACATTATCTCTGGCTAGCACTCCTGTTGCTCTTGTAGCTCTGTATACCTAGCCTTTTCTGCCCTAAATGACCTTTCTGTCTGTTCCAGCTCCTCTGCTGATAAGTGGGTGGCATGTTATTTGAACACCACAACCCCAGGGCTCAGGTCTTGTGATAATTCTTAGTACACTAGCGCTGTGCTACATTGGCATGCTTTCTGTTTTTTAAACTCTTGGTTCTGACCTTGCTGACCTGTCTTTGTTTTTTTATAGCCTTATGCCTGCCCTAACCTAACCTATCCCTGGATAACTCTCTAGCCTGCTGCATGATCTTACCTCAGCCTGTCCATGATAAACATTTAGTCTACTGCATTCCCTGACCTTGCCCGGTCCCAGGAATATGCTTACTGTCTGACACCTACCCTGACATGTGCCAATCCTTGGATTTCTCTACTGAATGCAATCAGCCTGATTCCAGATTACACTACCTAGTGTTGGGGCGAACAGTTTAGGCAGGCAAACACTCAGTCAATATCTTGTTAAGGAACGAGGCTGGTAAGCCTTAGTAACAGATGAGTTACCAGTTGTCAGCGGGCTTCCCTGCTGACAGCTGAAAGCAAACAAAATTCCCTGAAAAAAAAGAAAAAAAAAGGCATGGGGTCCCTGTCAGGGTCGTTGACATCACACGATGGCTCCATCCCTTACCTATATAAGAACTGTCAAACGGCGGAGCCTGCAGAAGGCAGACAACCTTCACTGATGACGGAGCATTTTTTTATTGTGTCTGGAGATGGTGGCTGGCAGCATATCTACTTTGGGGGACTTTATTTATTTATTTTTAATGAAGGAAAAACCTGCCTAGTTTATTTATTTATTTTTGACACTTTTTTGGTGAATGACCCCATCCTCTTTACATAGGGTGGGGGCCCCCTTGTTAAAGGAGGCATCCAGATTTCAATAAGCCCCCTGCCCGCAGACCACCATCAACCTGGGTGCTTTGGGGCAGAGCCCCCCTGCCCCAAAGCACCCCCCATGGTTCAGGCCCACTGGCTTGTCACCTGCCCTTTCCCGACATGCAGGGCTGTTTTGTTTTTGTTTTTAGCTGGGTCCTGGAAATTGCAACCACTAGTCAATTTAAGTGCGATTTGACTATTTTTCTTCTTTATAAATGTCATTTTTGCTGCACCAAATCTATACATGCTACAGGTGTGACACTTTACAGGCAGACTAAGGGGACACCCTCCCCCATTACTATATTTCATTTTTATTATTTCAAGTTAAGCTTCATTAAAATCGCTGCTCTTGAAAAAACGATAATTTTTGAAAACTTTTTTTTGCATTGGTATATGTCCTCCAGGGCAGTACCCCAACCCCCTATACAATTTTTTTGGGGCAAGTACTTGCAAATAAACCTTTAAAATCTTTACTTTAAAATTAAAAATGCCATGCACATACGGTATAAACTGTAAAAGTATATGTTTTTTTTTTTCAGCAAAATCATTATTTGTTTTTAATGCCATTTTTTCCTTCAAAGTTCATAGATTGAATCCAGAAAAACTCAAAGTTTAGTTGAATAAGATGCAAAAGACTGTAGAATTGTGAAAAGACCCTAATGAAATATTTTTGTGATTCTTATTTGTTTTTGTGTGTATTTTGATACTGTGTAATATGTATGTGTAATACTACATTTATATGAGTATACTGATATTGTTTGGGAATACTAACGGACATAAGTGACCCAAAATATTGAACCTTATGTTGCTAAACTGAAATATGTAGCTATGCAGAGGTATATAGATAATTGTGCAAGAATACCTTTGAGTAATTATGAATTGGTATGGCATGCAGCATTAACAGCTAATTAATACCAAATAACCAGGTAATAGTAGAAAGAAATGTTTGGACAGCCGCACTCTGGAAAAACCTTCTTGGTTGCCTTTTATTGATAAAAGTTTTCAAACACTGCACATCACAGCAAAGACAGTGCTTACTCATAGCTATGAGTTTGAAAACTTTTATCAATAAAAGGCAACCAAGAAGGTTTTTCCAGAGTGCGGCTGTCCAAACATTTCTTTCTACTATTGCTTCGTGCATTGCCGGCACCTGGGTTTCTCTGAGAGGATACGGATTCATCCATATACCCTATTGGAGCGGTGACTATCTTCTCTCTATTTCAAAAATTCATAAATATAAAGTTTGAAAAAAACGGATTAGTATGTCTAGTGAGCTGGTAAATATTGCAGTTGCTGTTCAAATTTTTCATAGATGTATAGTCTTTATTCATTTGTCTATTGCATTGAGTTCAGTAAAGACAAGACAAAAAGTAATAACCTGAGCATTTTTACACATACACACGTTAATAATACATATGTAGAATAAATGCACAGCAAAGCATAATGAGTGGGACTGCTGTTTGCCAGAAAAAATGTTATATTAAAAGGTGCCATAATGTTGTTTTTGAGCACTTTTATTTCTTAACCCTTTCTATACAATGTAAGAACACTAGGATGCTTTGTGTTTAGGTAAATTTTCAATGGTTTCTGTACATTAAAAAAAAATATATTTATAAGTACAAAAAGATGTGCACAAAAATGTGTTCCTTTGTTAGATAGCCACTGATGACAGCAAGATCCCAGTTGTACATTTGTTTCATCAAGACAAGAACATTTTTTTAAATTATATATTTTTTCCAGCCTATAAGAGAATGTGAGTGTTAACTTTTGTGATTATATAGCATACCGTAATTACACACAGACCTATTAGCATGATGTCTTGGATATAGTGTCATCCTGCCATTCTCTATGGGAAATGTGCACTAACCCTTTAGGTTTTGACAGTAATGACAGTTCAAACACAAAATAGCACTGACTACAACATCTAGTACACACATGATGTATTAGCATCAATTTGTCTTTCAGGTCCATTCAGGACAGAACAGAATGTTCCAGAAAAAAATGCAAGAAAGGGAAAACATCTCATGTTCTTAAACAAATGGAAAGTATATGTTTAAATGGAACTGTATATATGAGGATTCATTAAGTGGAACACTTCATACAATGTTGAACATTGTAGAAATATAGCAATAATTACATAGTAGTAAAAAATTGTCGGATGTTTTGTTTAAAACATGTATGTAATATATATATATATATATATATATATATATATATAGCAAAACAGTGTATTTACAAGGCCTATAATACACTCCTCAGCGCCCAACAGACAATACCTTTAAAGGAAAAAAATATAAATATATAAAACACACTAAATATCTCTGAATTGAGGTATATAGATGTGTATAAACAGAAGCAGCTGTTAAAAATGGTGTGTCATAAAATAACAAAAGAGCATTCAGAGTCCAAAATGAATCATTAAGAGATAAATGCAAAACAGCGCTAAATATGGATATAAGTGTCCAACTCCACCATAAAGTAGGCAAAAGGATGGAAAATCTTGATGTCAAAAAAGATAGCCAAAGTCTGTGCGTTTATCCAAAAAGTAGTGTCAGATAGAGAAAAAGGAAGCGTGCACCAGCCTGCCCACTCTCAATCCACCATCGTGTTGGAATCAAAATCCCCGCAGGGGTTCAAACTCACCAAACAGACAATAATATCAGGCACTTCATATATACATAGTCGGTCACTGATCGAATTTCCATCCAATGGGGATCACTTGCATGGAGTTAACCTCATAAAGGTGGGATATTTAAACAAAAAGAGGAAACAAATATAGTGTAACTCAATTTATTAAAAAGCCCCTTTCCAGCAAGTATCCCAAAAATCCTACGTACAAGAAAAAACATTAACAATGGACAATGTATGTATCACATCAACATCAGTCAGGCGTCCTCAACGCGACCACCGAAAGGTTCCCAGCAGATAAACTCTTCTTGGTTCCTGCAGTGTGGCGTGGATAACATACCAGGCGTAGCATGCAGCTATCACTCTGACTAGTTTCGTCAGTAAATGACTTCAACGGAGAGTGTAGCTGCACATGCGACGCCATGAACTTAATAGTAAAGCTCCACTAATCTCAGCCAATCAGAGCCTGTGGTTTGCAAACATTCGACAGCCAATCGAAATTCCCGTATATAAGCCAATCAGAAGCAAGGATTCGACGGCCAATCGGGATTATCGTATCAAGATTTACGGCAGCGCGTCAGAGACAACGTAGGCACGCCGTGCGACGCCGTGAACTTAGTCACGCACGTCCACTATCGTCGGCCAATCAGAGCCTGTTGTTTGCAAACATTCGGCAGCCAATCGAAATTTCCGTATGTGAACCAATCAACAACGGGAATTCGACGGCCAATCGAAATTATCATATCATGATTTTTCGGCAGCTCGTCAGAAGCAACGTAGGCACGGAGGCGTTCCTAACGGTGCACGTCACGGTACTCCGTGCTTACACTATACTCGCTTCTGGGCTTCAGTGTAGCGAGTTTAGGGAGGTTTCTGTATACAAGAAAAAAACACAGCAACACCGTGTTTTTTCTTATTAGTAGACCGGACATTCTGTCTCAGTCCAAAAACAATGCTAGACTGTCTCACCCTTCATCCTTTTAGATAAATGTACGTTTGCATAATTATAAAGGCTGTACACCATACAATAACCATTAACAAAACATACTATAAAATAAACAAACATAATATAAAAATTAAAATTGTTTAGACAGGCACGCCTAAAAACAATATTTAAAATTTCAGAATGCGCAGTTTTGCAATATACATTATATCAAATATACTTATATTAAACACCACAGCTACCAGGCATACTGGTGCCAATCATATATGCAAATCATGCTTATTTAAAAAATGACCAATACTTTAAAAAAATTATTATAGATATAAATAATATCTTTGTGAAAACAATGATTGTTAATACAGATCTCAAAACCATGCTATTAGTAGATACTTCCTCAATATAGATAAATTCAAAATAAATTTACTCTAAAAATCGCTAATAAAGCAATTTATATCTAGATCTACGTTCAGGCCTCTAGGGGCTAAAGTATCTACAGAAAAAATCCACTGGGTCTCTCTTTTCGAGAGGTCCCGTACCAGATTAGAGCCCCTCCATGTTGGTTTAAGGTGGTCAATACCCCAGAATTTTAAAACCCCAGGGTTTTTATTGTGGAAAAGTTTAAAATGCAGAGACACATTGTGGTCCTTGAATCCGTTAATGATATTGACTACATGTTCGGCGATTCTAATCTTCAATTGTCGCTTTGTACAACCTATGTAAATTAACCCACATGGGCATTGGAGGGCATACACAACATATTCAGTATTGCATGTAATAAATTCATTTACATAGAATTCCTGTTGGTTTGATGTAGAAATAAACTTTTCCACTACTTTTACCGGACGAGAAGCTTCCTTGCAGGCCCGGCACTTTTTGCACGCAAAAAAGCCATCCTTGTCCCAAAAAGTAGCTGGGCGGGATGGAGGATTAAGTACTTTGCAGACTATTCTATCCGCAAAGCTGGAGGCTCTCCGATAAATAAAGCCTGGTTTAGATGGTAATACCGGAGCCAGTGTTTTGTCCATCAACAAAACATGCCAATGTGTGTAAAGAGGATATTCTCAACCTCTTTATACTGAGAGTGGAAATCTGAGCAGAAATTCCATTCACGTTTTTCATCTCTTTCTTTATATCCTGTGATAGCTAGAAAATCTTCCCTCGGAGCTTGCGCCAATTCTGTAATAATTGTGTCCAGGGTTTCTTCACGATATCCCTTGTCCACAAATTTATTTTTAATAATCTGGGCTTGTGTAAGAAAATCTTCTGGTTCAGAGCAATTCCTTTTTACCCTAGTCAATTGTCCTTTAGGAATGTTTTTAGGCCACGTTGGATGGTGGCCACTACAGGTAGGTAGATAACTATTTGAGTCAGTTGGTTTAAAAAAGACTTTTGTACATAGTCTATTACCCATTCTGAATATATCCACATCTAGAAAGTGAATCTGAGTGGCATTGAATTCACTTGTCAATCTGATACTATCAGTACTCTGATTGAGTTCTTCCAAGAATAATTGTAGAGTATCTACCACCCCCTCCCAGACAAAAAACAGATCATCAATGTATCGTTTGTAAAACAATAGTTGAGGCCGATCTTTAGAGAAAATTATTTTATCCTCCCACTCTCCCATATAGAGGTTCGCTATACTGGGCGCAAATTTAGCGCCCATAGCGACACCAGTACTTTGGAGTAGTAGACGCCATCAAACCAAAAATAATTGTGATTTAAACAAAAATCTAAGGCATTACGAATAAAAAATTTCTGATCATGGGGTATATCGGTTCGTTTACACAAAGCCCAATTAAGCGCTAAAAGAGCATCATCGTGCTGTATGATAGTATACAGCGATGATACATCTGCTGTAACTAAATAGATGTCATCTTTCCTGTAAGGTCAATCGTTTGTAGCAATTGAAGCAAACTTTTTGTGTCTCTCAGATATGCCCTTGTCTCAACCACGCTTTTCTGTAGAAAAATATCAAGGTATTCTCCAAGACGAGAAGTGATTGACCCAATCCCATTAACTATGGGCCTGCCAGGCGGATTAATCTGGTCTTTGTGGATCTTTGGAAGGGTGTAGATGGTTGGGGTTCTATTACTGCTCGGAACCAGATATTTTTTCTCACGGCATGTAAGAACACCTCTCTTAAAACCCATCTCAACCAGAACTTTTAGATCCTTCTCATATTGAGAGGAAGGGTCCCTATCCAATCTAGTATAGGTACTTGTATCGCTCAGCATTACATTGAGCTGATCCAAGTAGAAATCTTTATTGAGGATCACGACACCTCCCCCTTTATCCGCAGGTCGAACAATCACATCTTTCCTTTTTTCCAGGGAAGTTATACCATCCATAATGTTTTGTGGATTTACCTTTTTCTTAGGAACAATAAATTCTAGGTCTCGTATAACCAAATTTTTAAAAGTCTCAACCTGATGGTTGGCTTTATTCAAGGGGTTAAATAGAGACTTATTGCGTAGCCCACTATCAATTGCCACTGCGGAATTGCTCATAGTGGCTTGTGAATTCTTATTCAGATAATATTTTTTCATATTTATTTTTCGTATATACTTATGTACATCGATAAAAACGTTGAATTTATTCACCGGTCTTCTGAGACCGCACTTTAGACCTAGATGTAAAATATTTGTTTCCTTATGGTTCAAAATCGCATTACTTAAATTAAAAATACCCGTTATTCCGGGCCCTTCTTCTTTTTCTGGACCTTTCGTCCTCCACGACAACCTCTGGGTCGTTTCTCCTTTGACTTAATTGAGGGGCCTGTTCCCTCTCCCAGTATTGCTGTTCCCTCCAAATGGGGTCCCTCTGGTTCTGGGTTTGGGCATGCTGAGGCGGTTTGCCTCTTCGTTGTGGTTGTCCCCGACCACGTTTCTGCCCCCCCCTCCCCCGGCCTAAAAAAGGACGTGGGGTTTGGTGGAAAACTCTTGGGTCATTATATAGTGGTTCAAACCTGTTATATACAGGTATCTGATGTTGGATATCTGGATATGGAGGATGGCGATTAATGCCATAACCATCCCCTCCACGGCCAACAGGTCTCACTGGTGTCGATTGACCTCTGGGGGCCCGAGACGCGGGATAATCATTTCTCCCTACATTAGGATTTGGTATAGGAGTGTTGGGAATCTGACTTGGCACATTTTCACTCCTATTCTCCACATTTGGCTCCCTATTAGTAGTGATGTACCCTGTTGCCATAAGTATACATTTTTTGATTGAAAATCTAGCATATCACGATGATATTTTTTAGTTTTTTTTCTTCTGTGTGTCTTTATCCACTTTTTCAAGTTTTTTCTTAATTCTGATATTAAAATCTATGATTTGTTGTGACTCTTTAATAGGGTCTAATTTGATTTTAAGCTCATTAATTTTAGTTTCCAGTATGGTCATTTTCCTACGTTTTCGTTCCAGGACTAAATCCTGCAATTTAAAACCCATGGTGTTAAAAAAGTCGTACCATTCAGCCTGTGACTTGGGGTCATCCAGACCATCCTGAGGTACAACATCCCAACGTAAACTTCTAACAATAATTTGATCTTTAGAATATTGTTCTAGAGTGAGAATGTCCCACCAGGTGCGCACCTGTTTTTCCAGGGCGTTACCTAGTGCCGACATTGTAGCATTATAGTTCACTTGTGCAGTACTATGTTCATTGAAAGAAAATACATTAGTAATGTCAATATTTCTATTTTCCAAAAATTGTAAAGCGTCCATGGCTGCTAAGAAAACAACAAATAGATAGCAAAACAGTGTATTTACAAGGCCTATAATACACTCCTCAGCGCCCAACAGACAATACCTTTAAAGGAAAAAAATATAAATATATAAAACACACTAAATATCTCTGAATTGAGGTATATAGATGTGTATAAACAGAAGCAGCTGTTAAAAATGGTGTGTCATAAAATAACAAAAGAGCATTCAGAGTCCAAAATGAATCATTAAGAGATAAATGCAAAACAGCGCTAAATATGGATATAAGTGTCCAACTCCACCATAAAGTAGGCAAAAGGATGGAAAATCTTGATGTCAAAAAAGATAGCCAAAGTCTGTGCGTTTATCCAAAAAGTAGTGTCAGATAGAGAAAAAGGAAGCGTGCACCAGCCTGCCCACTCTCAATCCACCGCGTGTTGAATCAAAATCCCCGCAGGGTTCAAACTCACCAAACAGACAATAATATCAGGCACTTCATATATACATAGTCGGTCACTGATCGAATTTCCATCCAATGGGGATCACTTGCATGGAGTTAACCTCATAAAGGTGGGATATTTAAACAAAAAGAGGAAACAAATATAGTGTAACTCAATTTATTAAAAAGCCCCTTTCCAGCAAGTATCCCAAAAATCCTACGTACAAGAAAAACATTAACAATGGACAATGTATGTATCACATCACCAGTCAGGCGTCCTCAACGCGACCACCGAAAGGTTTCCCAGCAGATAAACTCTTCCTGGTTCCTGCAGTGTGGCGTGGATAACATACCAGGCGTAGCATGCAGCTATCACTCTGACTAGTTTCGTCAGTAAATGACTTCAACGGAGAGTGTAGCTGCACATGCGACGCCATGAACTTAATAGTAAAGCTCCACTAATCTCAGCCAATCAGAGCCTGTGGTTTGCAAACATTCGACAGCCAATCGAAATTCCCGTATATAAGCCAATCAGAAGCAAGGATTCGACGGCCAATCGGGATTATCGTATCAAGATTTACGGCAGCGCGTCAGAGACAACGTAGGCACGCCGTGCGACGCCGTGAACTTAGTCACGCACGTCCACTATCGTCGGCCAATCAGAGCCTGTTGTTTGCAAACATTCGGCAGCCAATCGAAATTTCCGTATGTGAACCAATCAACAACGGGAATTCGACGGCCAATCGAAATTATCATATCATGATTTTTCGGCAGCTCGTCAGAAGCAACGTAGGCATGGAGGCGTTCCTAACGGTGCACGTCACGGTACTCCATGCTTACACTATACTCGCTTCTGGGCTTCAGTGTAGCGAGTTTAGGGAGGTTTCTGTATACAAGAAAAAACACAGCAACACCGTGTTTTTTCTTATTAGTAGACCGGACATTCTGTCTCAGTCCAAAAACAATGCTAGACTGTCTCACCCTTCATCCTTTTAGATAAATGTACGTTTGCATAATTATAAAGGCTGTACACCATACAATAACCATTAACAAAACATACTATAAAATAAACAAACATAATATAAAAATTAAAATTGTTTAGACAGGCACGCCTAAAAACAATATTTAAAATTTCAGAATGTGCAGTT
Organism: Rana kukunoris; assembly: GCA_029574335.1. Lineage (NCBI taxonomy): Eukaryota > Metazoa > Chordata > Amphibia > Anura > Ranidae > Rana > Rana kukunoris. The sequence continues at coordinate 80,116 of JAJQKJ010000514.1, read as the reverse complement.
TTGCAATATACATTATATCAAATATACTTATATTAAACACCACAGCTACCAGGCATACTGGTGCCAATCATATATGCAAATCATGCTTATTTAAAAAATGACCAATACTTTAAAAAAATTATTATAGATATAAATAATATCTTTGTGAAAACAATGATTGTTAATACAGATCTCAAAACCATGCTATTAGTAGATACTTCCTCAATATAGATAAATTCAAAATAAATTTACTCTAAAAATCGCTAATAAAGCAATTTATATCTAGATCTACGTTCAGGCCTCTAGGGGCTAAAGTATCTACAGAAGAAAAATCCACTGGGTCTCTCTTTTCGAGAGGTCCCGTACCAGATTAGAGCCCCTCCATGTTGGTTTAAGGTGGTCAATACCCCAGAATTTTAAAACCCCAGGGTTTTTATTGTGGAAAAGTTAAAATGCAGAGACACATTGTGGTCCTTGAATCCGTTAATGATATTGACTACATGTTCGGCGATTCTAATCTTCAATTGTCGCTTTGTACGACCTATGTAAATTAACCCACATGGGCATTGGAGGGCATACACAACATATTCAGTATTGCATGTAATAAATTCATTTACATAGAATTCCTGTTGGTTTGATGTAGAAATAAACTTTTCCACTACTTTTACCGGACGAGAAGCTTCCTTGCAGGCCCGCACTTTTTGCACGCAAAAAAGCCATCCTTGTCCCAAAAAGTAGCTGGGCGGGATGGAGGATTAAGTACTTTGCAGACTATTCTATCCGCAAAGCTGGAGGCTCTCCGATAAATAAAGCCTGGTTTAGATGGTAATACCGGAGCCAGTGTTTTGTCCATCAACAAAACATGCCAATGTGTAAAGAGGATATTCTCAACCTCTTTATACTGAGAGTGGAAATCTGAGCAGAAATTCCATTCACGTTTTTCATCTCTTTCTTTATATCCTGTGATAGCTAGAAAATCTTCCCTCGGAGCTTGCGCCAATTCTGTAATAATTGTGTCCAGGGTTTCTTCACGATATCCCTTGTCCACAAAATTTATTTTTAATAATCTGGGCTTGTGTAAGAAAATCTTCTGGTTCAGAGCAATTCCTTTTTACCCTAGTCAATTGTCCTTTAGGAATGTTTTTAAGCCACGTTGGATGGTGGCCACTACAGGTAGGTAGATAACTATTTGAGTCAGTTGGTTTAAAAAAGACTTTTGTACATAGTCTATTACCCATTCTGAATATATCCACATCTAGAAAGTGAATCTGAGTGGCATTGAATTCACTTGTCAATCTGATACTATCAGTACTCTGATTTGAGTTCTTCCAAGAATAATTGTAGAGTATCTACCACCCCCTCCCAGACAAAAAACAGATCATCAATGTATCGTTTGTAAAACAATAGTTGAGGCCGATCTTTAGAGAAAATTATTTTATCCTCCCACTCTCCCATATAGAGGTTCGCTATACTGGGCGCAAATTTAGCGCCCATAGCGACACCAGTACTTTGGGAGTAGTAGACGCCATCAAACCAAAAATAATTGTGATTTAAACAAAAATCTAAGGCATTACGAATAAAAAATTTCTGATCATGGGGTATATCGGTTCGTTTACACAAAGCCCAATTAAGCGCTAAAAGAGCATCATCGTGCTGTATGATAGTATACAGCGATGATACATCTGCTGTAACTAAATAGATGTCATCTTTCCCTGTAAGGTCAATCGTTTGTAGCAATTGAAGCAAACTTTTTGTGTCTCTCTCAGATATGCCCCTTGTCTCAACCACGCTTTTCTGTAGAAAAATATCAAGGTATTCTCCAAGACGAGAAGTGATTGACCCAATCCCATTAACTATGGGCCTGCCAGGCGGATTAATCTGGTCTTTGTGGATCTTTGGAAGGGTGTAGATGGTTGGGGTTCTATTACTGCTCGGAACCAGATATTTTTTCTCACGGCATGTAAGAACACCTCTCTTAAAACCCATCTCAACCAGAACTTTTAGATCCTTCTCATATTGAGAGGAAGGGTCCCTATCCAATCTAGTATAGGTACTTGTATCGCTCAGCATTACATTGAGCTGATCCAAGTAGAAATCTTTATTGAGGATCACGACACCTCCCCCTTTATCCGCAGGTCGAACACCATACAATAACCATTAACAAAACATACTATAAAATAAACAAACATAATATAAAAATTAAAATTGTTTAGACAGGCACGCCTAAAAACAATATTTAAAATTTCAGAATGTGCAGTTTTGCAATATACATTATATCAAATATACTTATATTAAACACCACAGCTACCAGGCATACTGGTGCCAATCATATATGCAAATCATGCTTATTTAAAAAATGACCAATACTTTAAAAAAATTATTATAGATATAAATAATATCTTTGTGAAAACAATGATTGTTAATACAGATCTCAAAACCATGCTATTAGTAGATACTTCCTCAATATAGATAAATTCAAAATAAATTTACTCTAAAAATCGCTAATAAAGCAATTTATATCTAGATCTACGTTCAGGCCTCTAGGGGCTAAAGTATCTACAGAAAAAATCCACTGGGTCTCTCTTTTCGAGAGGTCCCGTACCAGATTAGAGCCCCTCCATGTTGGTTTAAGGTGGTCAATACCCCAGAATTTTAAAACCCCAGGGTTTTTATTGTGGAAAAGTTTAAAATGCAGAGACACATTGTGGTCCTTGAATCCGTTAATGATATTGACTACATGGGGCGGCAAACGTTCGGTCGATTCTGGGAATCTTCAATTGTCGCTTTGTACGACCTAGGGTTGTAAATTAACCCACATGGGCATTGGAGGGCATACACAACATATTCAGTCGGGATTGCATGTAATAAATTCATTTACATAGAATTCCGGGGGGGGGGGGTGGGTGTTGGTTTGATGTAGAAATAAACATTTCCACTACTTTCGGGGTACCGGACGAGAAGCTTCCTTGCAGGCCCGGCACTTTTTGCACGCAAAAAATTGTTTTTTTGCCATCCTTGTCCCAAAAAGTAGCTGGGCGGGATGGAGGATTAAGTACTTTGCAGACTATTCTATCCGCAAAGCTGGAGGCTCTCCGATAAATAAAGCCTGGTTTAGATGGTAATACCGGAGCCAGTGTTTTGTCCATCAACAAAACATGCCAATGTGTAAAGAGGATATTCTCAACCTCTTTATACTGAGAGTGGAAATCTGAGCAGAAATTCCATTCACGTTTTTCATCTCTTTCTTTATATCCTGTGATAGCTAGAAAATCTTCCCTCGGAGCTTGCGCCAATTCTGTAATAATTGTGTCCAGGGTTTCTTCACGATATCCCTTGTCCACAAATTTATTTTAATAATCTGGGCTTGTGTAAGAAAATCTTCTGGTTCAGAGCAATTCCTTTTTACCCTAGTCAATTGTCCTTTAGGAATGTTTTTAAGCCACGTTGGATGGTGGCCACTACAGGTAGGTAGATAACTATTTGAGTCAGTTGGTTTAAAAAAGACTTTTGTACATAGTCTATTACCCATTCTGAATATATCCACATCTAGAAAGTGAATCTGAGTGGCATTGAATTCACTTGTCAATCTGATACTATCAGTACTCTGATTGAGTTCTTCCAAGAATAATTGTAGAGTATCTACCACCCCCTCCCAGACAAAAAACAGATCATCAATGTATCGTTTGTAAAACAATAGTTGAGGCCGATCTTTAGAGAAAATTATTTTATCCTCCCACTCTCCCATATAGAGGTTCGCTATACTGGGCGCAAATTTAGCGCCCATAGCGACACCAGTACTTTGGGAGTAGTAGACGCCATCAAACCAAAAATAATTGTGATTTAAACAAAAATCTAAGGCATTACGAATAAAAAAATTCTGATCATGGGGTATATCGGTTCGTTTACACAAAGCCCAATTAAGCGCTAAAAGAGCATCATCGTGCTGTATGATAGTATACAGCGATGATACATCTGCTGTAACTAAATAGATGTCATCTTTCCCTGTAAGGTCAATCGTTTGTAGCAATTGAAGCAAACTTTTTGTGTCTCTCAGATATGCCCTTGTCTCAACCACGCTTTTCTGTAGAAAAATATCAAGGTATTCTCCAAGACGAGAAGTGATTGACCCAATCCCATTAACTATGGGCCTGCCAGGCGGATTAATCTGGTCTTTGTGGATCTTTGGAAGGGTGTAGATGGTTGGGGTTCTATTACTGCTCGGAACCAGATATTTTTTTCTCACGGCATGTAAGAACACCTCTCTTAAAACCCATCTCAACCAGAACTTTTAGATCCTTCTCATATTGAGAGGAAGGGTCCCTATCCAATCTAGTATAGGTACTTGTATCGCTCAGCATTACATTGAGCTGATCCAAGTAGAAATCTTTATTGAGGATCACGACACCTCCCCCTTTATCCGCAGGTCGAACAATCACATCTTTCCTTTTTTCCAGGGAAGTTATACCATCCATAATGTTTTGTGGATTTACCTTTTTCTTAGGAACAATAAATTCTAGGTCTCGTATAACCAAATTTTTAAAGTCTCAACCTGATGGTTGGCTTTATTCAAGGGGTTAAATAGAGACTTATTGCGTAGCCCACTATCAATTGCCACTGCGGAATTGCTCATAGTGGCTTGTGAATTCTTATTCAGATAATATTATTTTTCATATTTATTTTTCGTATATACTTATGTACATCGATAAAAACGTTGAATTTATTCACCGGTCTTCTGAGACCGCACTTTAGACCTAGATGTAAAATATTTGTTTCCTTATGGTTCAAAATCGCATTACTTAAATTAAAAATACCCGTTATTCCGGGGCCCTTCTTCTTTTTCTGGACCTTTCGTCCTCCACGACAACCTCTGGGTCGTTTCTCCTTTGACTTAATTGAGGGGCCTGTTCCCTCTCCCAGTATTGCTGTTCCCTCCAAATGGGGTCCCTCTGGTTCTGGGTTTGGGCATGCTGAGGCGGTTTGCCTCTTCGTTGTGGTTGTCCCCGACCACGTTTCTGCCCCCCCCCCTCCCCCGGCCTAAAAAAGGACGTGGGGTTTGGTGGAAAAACTCTTGGGTCATTATATAGTGGTTCAAACCTGTTATATACAGGTATCTGATGTTGGATATCTGGATATGGAGGATGGCGATTAATGCCATAACCATCCCCTCCACGGCCAACAGGTCTCACTGGTGTCGATTGACCTCTGGGGGCCCGAGACGCGGGATAATCATTTCTCCCTACATTAGGATTTGGTATAGGAGTGTTGGGAATCTGACTTGGCACATTTTCACTCCTATTCTCCACATTTGGCTCCCTATTAGTAGGTGATGTACCCTGTTGCCATAAGTATACATTTTTTGATTGAAAATCTAGCATATCACGATGATTTTTATTTTTTAGTTTTTTCTTCTGTGTGTCTTTATCCACTTTTTCAAGTTTTTTTCTTAATTCTGATATTAAAATCTATGATTTGTTGTGACTCTTTAATAGGGTCTAATTTGATTTTAAGCTCATTAATTTTAGTTTCCAGTATGGTCATTTTCCTACGTTTTCGTTCCAGGACTAAATCCTGCAATTTAAAACCCATGGTGTTAAAAAAGTCGTACCATTCAGCCTGTGACTTGGGGTCATCCAGACCATCCTGAGGTACAACATCCCAACGTAAACTTCTAACAATAATTTGATCTTTAGAATATTGTTCTAGAGTGAGAATGTCCCACCAGGTGCGCACCTGTTTTTCCAGGGCGTTACCTAGTGCCGACATTGTAGCATTATAGTTCACTTGTGCAGTACTATGTTCATTGAAAGAAAATACATTAGTAATGTCAATATTTCTATTTTCCAAAAATTGTAAAGCGTCCATGGCTGCTAAGAAAACAACAAATAGATAGCAAAACAGTGTATTTACAAGGCCTATAATACACTCCTCAGCGCCCAACAGACAATACCTTTAAAGGAAAAAAATATAAATATATAAAACACACTAAATATCTCTGAATTGAGGTATATAGATGTGTATAAACAGAAGCAGCTGTTAAAAATGGTGTGTCATAAAATAACAAAAGAGCATTCAGAGTCCAAAATGAATCATTAAGAGATAAATGCAAAACAGCGCTAAATATGGATATAAGTGTCCAACTCCACCATAAAGTAGGCAAAAGGATGGAAAATCTTGATGTCAAAAAAGATAGCCAAAGTCTGTGCGTTTATCCAAAAAGTAGTGTCAGATAGAGAAAAAGGAAGCGTGCACCAGCCTGCCCACTCTCAATCCACCGCGTGTTGGAATCAAAATCCCCGCAGGGGTTCAAACTCACCAAACAGACAATAATATCAGGCACTTCATATATACATAGTCGGTCACTGATCGAATTTCCATCCAATGGGGATCACTTGCATGGAGTTAACCTCATAAAGGTGGGATATTTAAACAAAAAGAGGAAACAAATATAGTGTAACTCAATTTATTAAAAAGCCCCTTTCCAGCAAGTATCCCAAAAATCCTACGTACAAGAAAAACATTAACAATGGACAATGTATGTATCACATCACCAGTCAGGCGTCCTCAACGCGACCACCGAAAGGTTTCCCAGCAGATAAACTCTTCCTGGTTCCTGCAGTGTGGCGTGGATAACATACCAGGCGTAGCATGCAGCTATCACTCTGACTAGTTTCGTCAGTAAATGACTTCAACGGAGAGTGTAGCTGCACATGCGACGCCATGAACTTAATAGTAAAGCTCCACTAATCTCAGCCAATCAGAGCCTGTGGTTTGCAAACATTCGACAGCCAATCGAAATTCCCGTATATAAGCCAATCAGAAGCAAGGATTCGACGGCCAATCGGGATTATCGTATCAAGATTTACGGCAGCGCGTCAGAGACAACGTAGGCACGCCGTGCGACGCCGTGAACTTAGTCACGCACGTCCACTATCGTCGGCCAATCAGAGCCTGTTGTTTGCAAACATTCGGCAGCCAATCGAAATTTCCGTATGTGAACCAATCAACAACGGGAATTCGACGGCCAATCGAAATTATCATATCATGATTTTTCGGCAGCTCGTCAGAAGCAACGTAGGCACGGAGGCGTTCCTAACGGTGCACGTCACGGTACTCCGTGCTTACACTATACTCGCTTCTGGGCTTCAGTGTAGCGAGTTTAGGGAGGTTTCTGTATACAAGAAAAAACACAGCAACACCGTGTTTTTTCTTATTAGTAGACCGGACATTCTGTCTCAGTCCAAAAACAATGCTAGACTGTCTCACCCTTCATCCTTTTAGATAAATGTACGTTTGCATAATTATAAAGGCTGTACACCATACAATAACCATTAACAAAACATACTATAAAATAAACAAACATAATATAAAAATTAAAATTGTTTAGACAGGCACGCCTAAAAACAATATTTAAAATTTCAGAATGTGCAGTTTTGCAATATACATTATATCAAATATACTTATATTAAACACCACAGCTACCAGGCATACTGGTGCCAATCATATATGCAAATCATGCTTATTTAAAAAATGACCAATACTTTAAAAAAATTATTATAGATATAAATAATATCTTTGTGAAAACAATGATTGTTAATACAGATCTCAAAACCATGCTATTAGTAGATACTTCCTCAATATAGATAAATTCAAAATAAATTTACTCTAAAAATCGCTAATAAAGCAATTTATATCTAGATCTACGTTCAGGCCTCTAGGGGCTAAAGTATCTACAGAAAAAATCCACTGGGTCTCTCTTTTCGAGAGGTCCCGTACCAGATTAGAGCCCCTCCATGTTGGTTTAAGGTGGTCAATACCCCAGAATTTTAAAACCCCAGGGTTTTTATTGTGGAAAAGTTTAAAATGCAGAGACACATTGTGGTCCTTGAATCCGTTAATGATATTGACTACATGTTCGGCGATTCTAATCTTCAATTGTCGCTTTGTACGACCTATGTAAATTAACCCACATGGGCATTGGAGGGCATACACAACATATTCAGTATTGCATGTAATAAATTCATTTACATAGAATTCCTGTTGGTTTGATGTAGAAATAAACTTTTCCACTACTTTTACCGGACGAGAAGCTTCCTTGCAGGCCCGGGCACTTTTTGCACGCAAAAAAGCCATCCTTGTCCCAAAAAGTAGCTGGGCGGGATGGAGGATTAAGTACTTTGCAGACTATTCTATCCGCAAAGCTGGAGGCTCTCCGATAAATGAAGCCTGGTTTAGATGGTAATACCGAGCCAGTGTTTTTGTCCATCAACAAAACATGCCAATGTGTAAAGAGGATATTCTCAACCTCTTTATACTGAGAGTGGAAATCTGAGCAGAAATTCCATTCACGTTTTTCATCTCTTTCTTTATATCCTGTGATAGCTAGAAAATCTTCCCTCGGAGCTTGCGCCAATTCTGTAATAATTGTGGTCCAGGGTTTCTTCACGATATCCCTTGTCCACAAATTTATTTTTAATAATCTGGGCTTGTGTAAGAAAATCTTCTGGTTCAGAGCAATTCCTTTTTACCCTAGTCAATTGTCCTTTAGGAATGTTTTTAAGCACGTTGGATGGTGGCCACTACAGGTAGGTAGATAACTATTTGAGTCAGTTGGTTTAAAAAAGACTTTTGTACATAGTCTATTACCCATTCTGAATATATCCACATCTAGAAAGTGAATCTGAGTGGCATTGAATTCACTTGTCAATCTGATACTATCAGTACTCTGATTGAGTTCTTCCAAGAATAATTGTAGAGTATCTACCACCCCCTCCCAGACAAAAAACAGATCATCAATGTATCGTTTGTAAAACAATAGTTGAGGCCGATCTTTAGAGAAAATTATTTTTCCTCCCACTCTCCATATAGAGGTTCGCTATACTGGGCGCAAATTTTAGGCCCATAGCGACACAGTACTTTGGGAGTAGTAGACGCCATCAAACCAAAAATAATTGTGATTTTAAACAAAAATCTAAGGCATTACGAATAAAAAATTTCTGATCATGGGGTTATATGGTTCGTTTACACAAAAGCCCAATTAAGCGCTAAAAGAGCATCATCGTGCTGTATGATAGTATAAGCGATGATACATCTGCTGTAACTAAATAGATGTCATCTTTCCCTGTAAGGTCAATCGTTTGTAGCAATTGAAGCAAACTTTTTGTGTCTCTCAGATATGCCCTTGTCTCAACCACGCTTTTCTGTAGAAAAATATCAAGGTATTCTCCAAGACGAGAAGTGATTGACCCAATCCCATTACTATGGGCTGCCAGGCGGATTAATCTGGTCTTTGTGGATCTTTGGAAGGTGTAGATGGTTGGGGTTCTATTACTGCTCGGAACCAGATATTTTTTCTCACGGCATGTAAGAACACCTCTCTTAAAACCCATCTCAACCAGAACTTTTAGATCCTTCTCATATTGAGAGGGAAAGGGTCCCTATCCAATCTAGTATAGGTACTTGTATCGCTCAGCATTACATTGAGCTGATCCAAGTAGAAATCTTTATTGAGGATCACGACACCTCCCCCTTTATCCGCAGGTCGAACAATCACATCTTTCCTTTTTTCCAGGGAAGTTATACCATCCATAATTTTTGTGGATTTACCTTTTTCTTAGGAACAATAAATTCTAGGTCTCGTATAACCAAATTTTTTTAAAAGTCTCAACCTGATGGTTGGCTTTATTCAAGGGGTTAAATAGAGACTTATTGCGTAGCCCACTATCAATTGCCACTGCGGAATTGCTCATAGTGGCTTGTGAATTCTTATTCAGATAATATTTTTTCATATTTATTTTTCGTATATACTTATGTACATCGATAAAAAACGTTGAATTTATTCACCGGTCTTCTGAGACCGCACTTTAGACCTAGATGTAAAATATTTGTTTCCTTATGGTTCAAAATCGCATTACTTAAATTAAAAATACCCGTTATATCCGGGGCCCTTCTTCTTTTTCTGGACCTTTCGTCCTCCACGAAACCTCTGGGTCGTTTCTCCTTTGACTTAATTGAGGGGCCTGTTCCCTCTCCCAGTATTGCTGTTCCCTCCAAATGGGGTCCCTCTGGTTCTGGGTTTGGGCATGCTGAGGCGGTTTGCCTCTTCGTTGTGGTTGTCCCCGACCACGTTTCTGCCCCCCCTCCCCCGGCCTAAAAAAGGACGTGGGGTTTGGTATAGCGAACCTCTATATGGGAGAGTGGGAGGATAAAATAATTTTCTCTAAAGATCGGCCTCAACTATTGTTTTACAAACGATACATTGATGATCTGTTTTTTGTCTGGGAGGGGGTGGTAGATACTCTACAATTATTCTTGGAAGAACTCAATCAGAGTACTGATAGTATCAGATTGACAAGTGAATTCAATGCCACTCAGATTCACTTTCTAGATGTGGATATATTCAGAATGGGTAATAGACTATGTACAAAAGTCTTTTTTAAACCAACTGACTCAAATAGTTATCTACCTACCTGTAGTGGCCACCATCCAAACGTGGCTTAAAAACATTCCTAAAGGACAATTGACTAGGGTAAAAAGGAATTGCTCTGAACCAGAAGATTTTCTTACACAAGCCCAGATTATTAAAAATAAATTTGTGGACAAGGGATATCGTGAAGAAACCCTGGACACAATTATTACAGAATTGGCGCAAGCTCCGAGGGAAGATTTTCTAGCTATCACAGGATATAAAGAAAGAGATGAAAAACGTGAATGGAATTTCTGCTCAGATTTCCACTCTCAGTATAAAGAGGTTGAGAATATCCTCTTTACACATTGGCATGTTTTGTTGATGGACAAAACACTGGCTCCGGTATTACCATCTAAACCAGGCTTTTATTTATCGGAGAGCCTCCAGCTTTGCGGATAGAATAGTCTGCAAAGTACTTAATCCTCCATCCCGCCCAGCTACTTTTTGGGACAAGGATGGCTTTTTTTGCGTGCAAAAAGTGCCGGGCCTGCAAGGAAGCTTCTCGTCCGGTAAAAGTAGTGGAAAAGTTTATTTCTACATCAAACCAACAGGAATTCTATGTAAATGAATTTATTACATGCAATACTGAATATGTTGTGTATGCCCTCCAATGCCCATGTGGGTTAATTTACATAGGTCGTACAAAGCGACAATTGAAGATTAGAATCGATCGCCGAACATGTAGTCAATATCATTAACGGATTCAAGGACACAATGTGTCTCTGCATTTTAAACTTTTCCACAATAAAAACCCTGGGGTTTTAAAATTCTGGGGTATTGACCACCTTAAACCAACATGGAGGGGCTCTAATCTGGTACGGGACCTCTCGAAAAGAGAGACCCAGTGGATTTTTTCTGTAGATACTTTAGCCCCTAGAGGCCTGAACGTAGATCTAGATATAAATTGCTTTATTAGCGATTTTTAGAGTAAATTTATTTTGAATTTATCTATATTGAGGAAGTATCTACTAATAGCATGGTTTTGAGATCTGTATTAACAATCATTGTTTTCACAAAGATATTATTTATATCTATAATAATTTTTTTAAAGTATTGGTCATTTTTTAAATAAGCATGATTTGCATATATGATTGGCACCAGTATGCCTGGTAGCTGTGGTGTTTAATATAAGTATATTTGATATAATGTATATTGCAAAACTGCACATTCTGAAATTTTAAATATTGTTTTTAGGCGTGCCTGTCTAAACAATTTTAATTTTTATATTATGTTTGTTTATTTTATAGTATGTTTTGTTAATGGTTATTGTATGGTGTACAGCCTTTATAATTATGCAAACGTACATTTATCTAAAAGGATGAAGGGTGAGACAGTCTAGCATTGTTTTTGGACTGAGACAGAATGTCCGGTCTACTAATAAGAAAAAAACACGCTGTTGCTGTGTTTTTTCTTGTATACAGAAACCTCCCTAAACTCGCTACACTGAAGCCCAGAAGCGAGTATAGTGTAAGCACGGAGTACCGTGACGTGCACCGTTAGGAACGCCTCCGTGCCTACGTTGCTTCTGACGAGCTGCCGAAAAATCATGATATGATAATTTCGATTGGCCGTCGAATTCCCGTTGTTGATTGGTTCACATACGGAAATTTCGATTGGCTGCCGAATGTTTGCAAACAACAGGCTCTGATTGGCCGACGATAGTGGACGTGCGTGACTAAGTTCACGGCGTCGCACGGCGTGCCTACGTTGTCTCTGACGCGCTGCCGTAAATCTTGATACGATAATCCCGATTGGCCGTCGAATCCTTGCTTCTGATTGGCTTATATACGGGAATTTCGATTGGCTGTCGAATGTTTGCAAACCACAGGCTCTGATTGGCTGAGATTAGTGGAGCTTTACTATTAAGTTCATGGCGTCGCATGTGCAGCTACACTCTCCGTTGAAGTCATTTACTGACGAAACTAGTCAGAGTGATAGCTGCATGCTACGCCTGGTATGTTATCCACGCCACACTGCAGGAACCAGGAAGAGTTTATCTGCTGGGAAACCTTTCGGTGGTCGCGTTGAGGACGCCTGACTGGTGATGTGATACATACATTGTCCATTGTTAATGTTTTTCTTGTACGTAGGATTTTTGGGATACTTGCTGGAAAGGGGCTTTTTAATAAATTGAGTTACACTATATTTGTTTCCTCTTTTTGTTTAAATATCCCACCTTTATGAGGTTAACTCCATGCAAGTGATCCCCATTGGATGGAAATTCGATCAGTGACCGACTATGTATATATGAAGTGCCTGATATTATTGTCTGTTTGGTGAGTTTGAACCCCTGCGGGGATTTTGATTCCAACACGCGGTGGATTGAGAGTGGGCAGGCTGGTGCACGCTTCCTTTTTCTCTATCTGACACTACTTTTTGGATAAACGCACAGACTTTGGCTATCTTTTTTGACATCAAGATTTTCCATCCTTTTGCCTACTTTATGGTGGAGTTGGACACTTATATCCATATTTAGCGCTGTTTTGCATTTATCTCTTAATGATTCATTTTGGACTCTGAATGCTCTTTTGTTATTTTATGACACACCATTTTTAACAGCTGCTTCTGTTTATACACATCTATATACCTCAATTCAGAGATATTTAGTGTGTTTTATATATTTATATTTTTTTCCTTTAAAGGTATTGTCTGTTGGGCGCTGAGGAGTGTATTATAGGCCTTGTAAATACACTGTTTTGCTATCTATTTGTTGTTTTCTTAGCAGCCATGGACGCTTTACAATTTTTGGAAAATAGAAATATTGACATTACTAATGTATTTTCTTTCAATGAACATAGTACTGCACAAGTGAACTATAATGCTACAATGTCGGCACTAGGTAACGCCCTGGAAAAACAGGTGCGCACCTGGTGGGACATTCTCACTCTAGAACAATATTCTAAAGATCAAATTATTGTTAGAAGTTTACGTTGTGATGTTGTACCTCAGGATGGTCTGGATGACCCCAAGTCACAGGCTGAATGGTACGACTTTTTTAACACCATGGGTTTTAAATTGCAGGATTTAGTCCTGGAACGAAAACGTAGGAAAATGACCATACTGGAAACTAAAATTAATGAGCTTAAAATCAAATTAGACCCTATTAAAGAGTCACAACAAATCATAGATTTTAATATCAGAATTAAGAAAAAACTTGAAAAAGTGGATAAAGACACACAGAAGAAAAAAACTAAAAAATATCATCGTGATATGCTAGATTTTCAATCAAAAAATGTATACTTATGGCAACAGGGTACATCACCTACTAATAGGGAGCCAAATGTGGAGAATAGGAGTGAAAATGTGCCAAGTCAGATTCCCAACACTCCTATACCAAATCCTAATGTAGGGAGAAATGATTATCCCGCGTCTCGGGCCCCCAGAGGTCAATCGACACCAGTGAGACCTGTTGGCCGTGGAGGGGATGGTTATGGCATTAATCGCCATCCTCCATATCCAGATATCCAACATCAGATACCTGTATATAACAGGTTTGAACCACTATATAATGACCCAAGAGTTTTCCACCAAACCCCACGTCCTTTTTTAGGCCGGGGGAGGGGGGGGGCAGAAACGTGGTCGGGGACAACCACAACGAAGAGGCAAACCGCCTCAGCATGCCCAAACCCAGAACCAGAGGGACCCCATTTGGAGGGAACAGCAATACTGGGAGAGGGAACAGGCCCCTCAATTAAGTCAAAGGAGAAACGACCCAGAGGTTGTCGTGGAGGACGAAAGGTCCAGAAAAAGAAGAAGGGCCCCGGAATAACGGGTATTTTTAATTTAAGTAATGCGATTTTGAACCATAAGGAAACAAATATTTTACATCTAGGTCTAAAGTGCGGTCTCAGAAGACCGGTGAATAAATTCAACGTTTTTATCGATGTACATAAGTATATACGAAAAATAAATATGAAAAAATATTATCTGAATAAGAATTCACAAGCCACTATGAGCAATTCCGCAGTGGCAATTGATAGTGGGCTACGCAATAAGTCTCTATTTAACCCCTTGAATAAAGCCAACCATCAGGTTGAGACTTTTAAAAATTTGGTTATACGAGACCTAGAATTTATTGTTCCTAAGAAAAAGGTAAATCCACAAAACATTATGGATGGTATAACTTCCCTGGAAAAAAGGAAAGATGTGATTGTTCGACCTGCGGATAAAGGGGGAGGTGTCGTGATCCTCAATAAAGATTTCTACTTGGATCAGCTCAATGTAATGCTGAGCGATACAAGTACCTATACTAGATTGGATAGGGACCCTTCCTCTCAATATGAGAAGGATCTAAAAGTTCTGGTTGAGATGGGTTTTAAGAGAGGTGTTCTTACATGCCGTGAGAAAAAATATCTGGTTCCGAGCAGTAATAGAACCCCAACCATCTACACCCTTCCAAAGATCCACAAAGACCAGATTAATCCGCCTGGCAGGCCCATAGTTAATGGGATTGGGTCAATCACTTCTCGTCTTGGAGAATACCTTGATATTTTTCTACAGAAAAGCGTGGTTGAGACAAGGGCATATCTGAGAGACACAAAAAGTTTGCTTCAATTGCTACAAACGATTGACCTTACAGGGAAAGATGACATCTATTTAGTTACAGCAGATGTATCATCGCTGTATACTATCATACAGCACGATGATGCTCTTTTAGCGCTTAATTGGGCTTTGTGTAAACGAACCGATATACCCCATGATCAGAAAATTTTTATTCGTAATGCCTTAGATTTTTGTTTAAATCACAATTATTTTTGGTTTGATGGCGTCTACTACTCCCAAAGTACTGGTGTCGCTATGGGCGCTAAATTTGCGCCCAGTATAGCGAACCTCTATATGGGAGAGTGGGAGGATAAAATAATTTTCTCTAAAGATCGGCCTCAACTATTGTTTTACAAACGATACATTGATGATCTGTTTTTTGTCTGGGAGGGGGTGGTAGATACTCTACAATTATTCTTGGAAGAACTCAATCAGAGTACTGATAGTATCAGATTGACAAGTGAATTCAATGCCACTCAGATTCACTTTCTAGATGTGGATATATTCAGAATGGGTAATAGACTATGTACAAAAGTCTTTTTTAAACCAACTGACTCAAATAGTTATCTACCTACCTGTAGTGGCCACCATCCAACGTGGCTTAAAAACATTCCTAAAGGACAATTGACTAGGGTAAAAAGGAATTGCTCTGAACCAGAAGATTTTCTTACACAAGCCCAGATTATTAAAAATAAATTTGTGGACAAGGGATATCGTGAAGAAACCTGGACACAATTATTACAGAATTGGCGCAAGCTCCGAGGGAAGATTTTCTAGCTATCACAGGATATAAAGAAAGAGATGAAAAACGTGAATGGAATTTCTGCTCAGATTTCCACTCTCAGTATAAAGAGGTTGAGAATATCCTCTTTACACATTGGCATGTTTTGTTGATGGACAAAACACTGGCTCCGGTATTACCATCTAAACCAGGCTTCATTTATCGGAGAGCCTCCAGCTTTGCGGATAGAATAGTCTGCAAAGTACTTAATCCTCCATCCCGCCCAGCTACTTTTTGGGACAAGGATGGCTTTTTTGCGTGCAAAAAGTGCCGGGCCTGCAAGGAAGCTTCTCGTCCGGTAAAAGTAGTGGAAACGTTTATTTCTACATCAAACCAACAGGAATTCTATGTAAATGAATTTATTACATGCAATACTGAATATGTTGTGTATGCCCTCCAATGCCCATGTGGGTTAATTTACATAGGTCGTACAAAGCGACAATTGAAGATTAGAATCGCCGAACATGTAGTCAATATCATTAACGGATTCAAGGACCACAATGTGTCTCTGCATTTTAAACTTTTCCACAATAAAAACCCTGGGGTTTTAAAATTCTGGGTATTGACCACCTTAAACCAACATGGAGGGGCTCTAATCTGGTACGGGACCTCTCGAAAAGAGAGACCCAGTGGATTTTTTCTGTAGATACTTTAGCCCCTAGAGGCCTGAACGTAGATCTAGATATAAATTGCTTTATTAGCGATTTTTAGAGTAAATTTATTTTGAATTTATCTATATTGAGGAAGTATCTACTAATAGCATGGTTTTGAGATCTGTATTAACAATCATTGTTTTCACAAAGATATTATTTATATCTATAATAATTTTTTTAAAGTATTGGTCATTTTTTAAATAAGCATGATTTGCATATATGATTGGCACCAGTATGCCTGGTAGCTGTGGTGTTTAATATAAGTATATTTGATATAATGTATATTGCAAAACTGCGCATTCTGAAATTTTAAATATTGTTTTTAGGCGTGCCTGTCTAAACAATTTTAATTTTTATATTATGTTTGTTTATTTTATAGTATGTTTTGTTAATGGTTATTGTATGGTGTACAGCCTTTATAATTATGCAAACGTACATTTATCTAAAAGGATGAAGGGTGAGACAGTCTAGCATTGTTTTTGGACTGAGACAGAATGTCCGGTCTACTAATAAGAAAAAACACGGTGTTGCTGTGTTTTTTCTTGTATACAGAAACCTCCCTAAACTCTCTACACTGAAGCCCAGAAGCGAGTATAGTGTAAGCACGGAGTACCGTGACGTGCACCGTTAGGAACGCCTCCGTGCCTACGTTGCTTCTGACGAGCTGCCGAAAAATCATGATATGATAATTTCGATTGGCCGTCGAATTCCCGTTGTTGATTGGTTCACATACGGAAATTTCGATTGGCTGCCGAATGTTTGCAAACAACAGGCTCTGATTGGCCGACGATAGTGGACGTGCGTGACTAAGTTCACGGCGTCGCACGGCGTGCCTACGTTGTCTCTGACGCGCTGCCGTAAATCTTGATACGATAATCCCGATTGGCCGTCGAATCCTTGCTTCTGATTGGCTTATATACAGGAATTTCGATTGGCTGTCGAATGTTTGCAAACCACAGGCTCTGATTGGCTGAGATTAGTGGAGCTTTACTATTAAGTTCATGGCGTCGCATGTGCAGCTACACTCTCCGTTGAAGTCATTTACTGACGAAACTAGTCAGAGTGATAGCTGCATGCTACGCCTGGTATGTTATCCACGCCACACTGCAGGAACCAGGAAGAGTTTATCTGCTGGGAAACCTTTCGGTGGTCGCGTTGAGGACGCCTGACTGGTGATGTGATACATACATTGTCCATTGTTAATGTTTTTCTTGTACGTAGGATTTTTGGGATACTTGCTGGAAAGGGGCTTTTTAATAAATTGAGTTACACTATATTTGTTTCCTCTTTTTGTTTAAATATCCCACCTTTATGAGGTTAACTCCATGCAAGTGATCCCCATTGGATGGAAATTCGATCAGTGACCGACTATGTATATATGAAGTGCCTGATATTATTGTCTGTTTGGTGAGTTTGAACCCCTGCGGGGATTTTGATTCCAACACGTGGTGGATTGAGAGTGGGCAGGCTGGTGCACGCTTCCTTTTTCTCTATCTGACACTACTTTTTGGATAAACGCACAGACTTTGGCTATCTTTTTTGACATCAAGATTTTCCATCCTTTTGCCTACTTTATGGTGGAGTTGGACACTTATATCCATATTTAGCGCTGTTTTGCATTTATCTCTTAATGATTCATTTTGGACTCTGAATGCTCTTTTGTTATATATATATATATATATATATATATATATATATATATATATATATATATATATATACATACTGTACAATAACCAATACAATATACAAAAAATAGGCTCCTACCAGAATACAGTTATACATAGTAACATTACCAAGAGTATGAATTGCTTATATGTACTGGAGCATTGGTTTATAAAAAAATAAATAAAAATGGGTTTGAATGACAAAGAAACTTAAATTGCAAACCTAATTTTTTTATTACAAATTTACCAGATAGCACCAGATTCTCAAGTACATTTTATGTTTAAATTAAAACATGTCAATATTCCTACTATTGATTACATTTTTTTTTTTAAATATGACTAATGAAATGAAAATGCGAACTTTCAAACAACAGCAAATAATGGGTGATATACCAGAAAATTTGTAATAAAAAATGTATTAATTCTACAAATGACTTTAAATGTAGGTTACAAAGAATTGCTGCTATTGGACCTTCCATAGTACACTTACCTGAAACTTCTTGATGCCCAGTAAATGTAGAAAAACAAGTTGCCATTTTTGTTAGGAGTAATTGATTGCCAACAGGGACTGGCTTTTTGTCAGCTTCACTCTTGTAAAAAAAGCCTGATTTAGCCTTCATGGCCTGCAGAGAGACGCTACCTCTGTTCAGAAGCACACAAGAATGTGCTGTTCTTTTTGGACAAATGATTGATTCCTGTGTAATACTCCTAAGTGGAAGATGTATTGGTGTCCAAAGGCATAAACGGATCAAAGAGACAGGGTCTTTAGCCATAATTGGGCCACCCTGCATCAGGTGAACTGTGCTGCTTATGGGCCAAATGTGAATGTCACATTAGGTATTTGTTAAGTAAAAATAATCATAGCTTTGAGTACATGACTTGTTTAGAACACAGTCTCTTACTTAGCTACAGTACACATCTCTCAGAAATGATCAGCAGCCAAACTCTAGTTAAATGATTTACTGTGACAATAATTGCTTCAGATAATGAAACTTAAAGTGTCATTTTTTTTTTTAACATAGTTTGGAGTTTTCAAGGTGAAGCAAGGTAAATTTGATATAGTACAATTATGACATGTGGATTTAAGCTGCATTTTTGGAATTTAATTGACAAAATAATAGCTCAACTGCATCCCTTCACAAACAAGCACAAGACAGCCCACTTGCTCAAAGGTTCAGTATTAGTTTTATTCTCTATCTGTAATATATTTTGTAAAGTGTCAGCTAACTGGCCTGTTAAAATATATCTAAAACCAAGAAACAAATGTTATATAGTGTGGCTTTCTAGTCTTTATATGTAGTTTGCTGCATTCGTTTTTATTTTTTTTATGGTTGTTATTTGTTTTAGGTGTTTTTCCTTTCATTTTCTCCAGGTGATTTCACTAGTATCACGCTTCTAGCCTAGGGTGCAACTCCCCACACAGTTGTTATGTAGGAGCAACATTGTCACCCTAGGACAGAAAGTGTTTCAGCACTAAGGATGAGCTTCGCGTTCGATACGAACCTATGTTCGACTCGAACATTGTCTGTTCGTACGTTCGACGAAATTCTAACAAAAGCGGTCGTTCGCGCCAAATTTGCGTGACGCAGAACGGCCCATAATTCACTGCGGCATTGCGCGCTGATGATTGGCCAAGCATGCTGTATGTCCTGCATGCTTGGCCAATCACAGCACGTAAAAAATGAAGAGCCATAATTGGCCAAAGCCTGGGTGGCTTTGGCCAATTATGGCTCAAGGCTTTAGCACACGCCCCACACTATAAAAGGCCGCCTGCTGGGCGGCCTCGTGTAGTGTGTTCCGGCTTGTTAATGAGAGCAGTCAGAGAGACAGAGAGATTGTCTTTTTAGATAGCTAGATAGACTGTTTTTTAAAAAAAATGTCATTGATACATGTTCCCTCGGGCAAGACCCGGGTTCTTAAAGACGTTTTCACAGGCAAACTATAGACACCCAGCACTGCAGGTACAATATTTAAAGGAATTTTTCATTTTTTTTATTTAAACATTAAAATCACTGCTTCTGGAGCAGTGATTTTAATGATGCTTAAATTAAAAAATAAATAAATAAATAAATACAATTCCTTTAAATATTGTACCTGCTGGGTGTCTATAGCTTTCCTGTGAAAACGTCTTTAAGAACCCGGGTCTTGCCCGAGGGAACATGTATCAATGGAAAAAAGTTTTAAAAACAGTCACTTTTTCAGGAGTCCTGCTCCTGAAAAAACAACCGTTTTTTAAACTTATTTCCATTGATACATGTTCCCTGGGGCAAGACCTGGGTTCTCAAAGACGTTTTCCAACAATAACTTGAATATTGGTCTTTAAAATGAGCGTTTTTGAATTCGAACGTTCGAGTCCCATAGACTTCAATGGGGTTCTAAATGTTCGCGCGAACTGTCGGTCTGTTCGACGGTTCTGGTGCGAACCGAATGCGGGTATGTTCGGGTCATCCCTATTCAGCACCTATCCTCCTCTTTTCTTAAAAATACAGGGAAGAGGTGTTCTGTAGTCAACAGTAAGGAATTGCTTAAAAGAGCAGTTTGGAGGTTTACCTTCCATCAGGACAACAACCCTAAACATACAGCCAGACCTACAATGGAATGGTTTAGAACAAAACATATTCATGTGTTAGAATGGGCCAGTCAAAGTTGAGACCTAAATCCAATTCAGAATCTGTGACAAGACTTGAAAACTGCTGTTCACGGACACTTTCCATCCAATTGGACAGAGCTTGTGCTATTTTGTAAAGAAGAATGGGCAAAAATGCCACTCTCTAGATGTGCAAAGCTGGTAGAGACATCCCCAAAAAAACTTTCAGCTGTAATTGCAGCTGCAAAGGTGGTGCTACAAACTATTGTGTGATAAGTGGGGGAAGGGGTTTCGATACAAATGCATGCAACACTTTCACGGGGTATGAATACTTTTCAAGGGGTATGAATACTTTTTCAAGGCATTGTAAATATACATTTATCAATATCAATACAGAGTTTAAACTGTATTGAGTTAATAAATAACAAATATTTTTACATTTTAAATTGTGCCTGTGGCAGAGGGCTTGGCACCCCACTTGAGTTCTGCTGCCGAACAGTGCCTCCTGCCCTCCAAACCCTTCCAGCAGACCAAAAGCTAATAGCAGCCCTTTTACCCCAAGCATTGTACACAGACACACTGTTGAGGTAAAACCAAAAGAATCACTCTTTATTTAATCTCAGACACATACATTATACCCCAGAGGAGGACATTCCCCTCTTGGGGATATTACTATGACAATGCAAACTGTAAAAATTACAATTATAAGCACATTAACCACTTAAGGACCACCTCCTGCACATATACGTCGGCAGAATGGCACAGCTGGGCACATGAACATACAGGTACGTCCTGTGCTAGTGCCCAGCCGTGGGTCACGGGCGCATGCCCGCAGCGCGTTCCCACACCCCGGCCCGAAGCTCCCCCGTTCTTCACTGTGGCGGCGTCATCGATCGTGTGATCCCTTTTATAGGGGTACACAATCGATGATGTCACACCTACAGCCACACCCCCCTACAGTTGTAAACACACATTAGGTCACACATAAGCCCTTCACCGCCCCCTTGTGGTTAACTTCTAAACTGCATTTGTCATTTTCACAATAAACAATGCATTTTAAATGCATTTTTTGCTGTGAAAATTACAATGGTCCCAAAAATGTGTCAAAAGTTGTCCGAAGTGTCCCCCATAATGTCGCAGTCATGAAAAAAATCTCTGATCGCCGCGATTAGTAGTAAAAAAAAAAATTTTATACAAATGCAATAAAACTGTCACCTATTTTGTAAACGCTATAAATTTTGCGCAAACGAACCGATAAACGCTTATTGCGTTTTTTTTTTTTTTACCAAAAATATGTATAAGAATACGTATCGGCCTAAACTGAGGAAAAAAAAATGTTTTATATATTTTTGGGGGATATTTATTATAGCAAAAAGTAAAAAATATAGATTTTTTTTTCAAAATTGTCTCCCTATTTTTGTTTATAGCGCAAAAAATAAAAACCGCAGCGGTGATCAAATACCACCAAAAGAAAGCTCTATTTGTGGGAAAAAAAGGACGCCAATTTTGTTTGGGAGCCACATCGCACGACCGCGCAATTGTCTGTTAAAGCGACGCAGTGGCGAATCGCAAAACCTGGCCCGACTAAAACCCTGCAATGCACAGTACAAAGCTTTTCCCAATCAGAGCACGGTGGACGCTGGTTGTTAAGGAGTGGGGCTTGGAAGCCATCTGCGGTGTCCTTAACAACTTATGAGTCTTCCGCTGTCAATGGGCTTCCCCGCTGACAGCTGAAAAAAAAAAAGTACCAGTAAAAAAATAAACAAAATGGCATGGGGTTCCCACCCAGTCTCTACCAGACCCTTATCCAAGTATGCAGCCCGGCATGTCAGGAAAGGGGAGATAAGTGAATGCCCCCTCCTAAACCATAACAGGCCACATGCCCTCAACATGGGGGAGTGCTTTGGGGCATCGAGGGACACAATTTTTTTTTTTTAATAAAGCACTTGTCAAAATGTTTCTTGTGGTTGTTACTTTTTGACCCTTTTTTGGTGAATGGGTAGGGAACGATGTACCCGAAACCCATTCACATGAGGGCTTCCAGATTCCGATAAACCCCCCACCTGCAGACCCCAACAAACACAGCCTAGGGTTGTCGGGAAGAGGCCATTGTCCCCATAAGCACAGGGGCCTCATCCCCACAAGATCCCTCCCCATCACCAAAAAAGTGTCAAAAAAGTAAAACACATGCAGGTCAGGTGAATGCTTTGGCCAATCATCATACAACATTATGGGGCGATCCACAGTTCTCTATTTTTTTTTAGAACAAACAAACACCTGATGTTCGAACCGTGGGCTCATGCCTAATCAAGTACATCGTACCCCTACCCATTCACCAAAAAAGTGTCAGAAAGTAAGGAAAACAAGAACAGGACAGTTTTTGACAAATCCTTTATTAAAAAAGCAAAAAAAAAGTGTCCCTTGATTTAAATCTACCATCAATCATGATGCCTGCCGGACCCGAAAAGTATAAAAAAATGGAAAACACTTCCGCCTCCATGGGTGCAGCTACCCGCCGTATGCTCTCTCTTCATTTTGACAGCTCTTATATAGGCAAGGGGTGGGGCCATCCAGTTAAGTCACTTGATGACACTGCCCTCTTCTGATATCACATGACATCAGAAGGGGTGGTGGTACCGGGGGGGCCTTGCCAAGTGCCCCGCTCCTTGCCTATTTAAGATCAAAACACCCACCCCCTCATGTTGAGGGCATGTGGCCTGGTATGGTTCAGGAGGGGGGATCATTTGCTTGCCCCCCCTTTTCCTGGCCTGCCGGGCTGCGTGCTCGGATAAGGGTCTGGTATGGATTTCAAAGGGGACCCTATGCTGTTTAATAGCAGGTGGCCAGCAATTGGAACCAAGAGTCATTTTAAATGGGATTTTTTCTTTAGAAATAAATTTTTTATATATGCTACACGTTCTGTTTATGCTACAAATGTACCACTTTACAGGTACATTAGGGAACCACCACCCCTGCGTGATATTTAACTGAATTTTTCATTTTCATTGTTGCACTTTAAGCATCATTAAAATCACTGCTCCTGAAAAAACAACTGTTTAAAAAACAAAAATTATGGATACATGTCCCCAAGGCAGTAACCAGACCCCAATACCCCTTTTATGGCCAATTACTTGCATATATGCCTTCAGAATGGGCACTTTTGATTTTTGCATTTTCTGTTCGGGTTAGAACATCCCTGCTAGTCACCTAGACAATGCTTCTATTGGTCAGGGATCCCACCGCAGACATTCCACAGCAGTCTATGAGACAAAACTCATACAATGTTCCAGCAGTCTGAAAAAGATGGAGTTTTTTATCTTCATAGATTTCATGAGGGAGATTATTGATAAATATTTTTGTCCCAAGTGGAGGAGTTTCTCCAACCCAGTCTGTAGGAGGGTCATCATATGTCATATGATCATTAACCTGTACAATACTAATATTACATCTTTCCATTCACTTCAGAAGGTGAAGGAGGATGGCTTCCTCTGCTCTTGGACTGTGAATCTCCCACTGGGACTGTAGCTGTGCAGCGGGGGAGGGGGTGACCACCTCCTCTACAGACTGTGGATCTGCAACTGGAGACTGATGATGACCACTAGAGATGTCCTGAACTATTCGGCAGAGAATAGATCCCGGCGAACATACAGTAGCTTGTTCGCGTTCGCCGTGGCGGGTGAACATATGCGATGTTCGATCCGCCCCTATTCATCATCATTGAGCAAACTTTGACCCTGTACCTCACAGTCAGCAGACACATTCCAGCCAATCAGCAGCATACCCTCCCTCCCAGACCCTCCCACCTCCTGGACAGCATCCATTTTAGATTCATTCGGAAGCTGCAGTCTTAGTGATAGGAGGAACAGTGTAGCTGCTGCTGATTTAATAGGGAAATCGATAGATAGGCCAGTGTATTCAGTGTCTACTCCAGTCCTGAAAGACTCATCTGATCTCTGCTGTAAGGATAGCGTCCTGACAGCACCCCAAAAAGCCCTTTTTGGGGCTAGTACATCAGTCTGCTTTTTTTTTCCTCTGTAATCTAATTGCAGTTGCCTGCCAGCGTGTGTGTCAGGCTCACAGTGTATACTGTGCCCACTTGCCCAGTGCCACCACTCATATCTGGTGTCACAGTGGATTACATTTAAAAAAAAAAAACTATTTTGACTGTAATAGAATAGCAGTCAGTTGCCTGCCAGCGTGTATGTCAGGCTCACAGCGTATACTGTGCCCAATTTGCCCAATGCCACCACTCATATGTGGTGTCACAGTAGATTACATTAAAAAAAGTTTTTTTTTTTACTGTAATAGAATAGCAGTCAGTTGCCTGCCAGCGTGTGTGTCAGGTTCACAGCGTATACTGTGCCCACTTGCCCAGTGCCAACACTCATATCTGGTGTCACAGTAAATTACATACATTTTTTTTTACTGTAATAGAATAGCAGTCAGTTGCCTGCCAGTGTGTGTGTCAGGCTCACAGCATATACTGTGCCCACTTGCCCAGTGCCACCACTCATATCTGGTGTCACAGTAGATTACATTTAAAAAAACAAAAACTATTTTGACTGTAATAGAATAGTAGTCAGTTACCTGCCAGCGTGTGTGTCAGGCTCACAGTGTATACTGTGCCCTCTTGCCCAGTGCCACCACTCATACCTGGTGACACAGTAGATTACATTTAAAAAATAAATAAAAATTTGACTGTAATAGAATAGCAGTTAGTTGTCTGCAAGCGTGTGTGTCAGGCCTACAGCGTCTACAACGTTTGCCAGTGCACAATGCCACTCATATCTGGTGTCGCAGTAGCTTGCACGCATAGTACAACTAAACTAATCTAAAAAAAAGGCCCTGCAGATTCATTGTTTTCTGGGTCATTTAACTGTCACTGAACTACCTCAGCACGACCATAGGCTTTGAAAAACCCCCATCGCCTGCAATCTCCCAAACATGCGCACTACACCAAGATTGGCGCATAGAGGAATACAATTGGGGGTGTGGTTTGCGCGCGAGGGAAATGGCAGCTTCAGCCTACAGCTCTCTGCAGCCGGCCGGACAAAAACAGCAAACGGGCAGGCTTCCCGCTGCACAGAGGACCCACACTACTTGCTGCAGTTCTGTGGACACTGCAGACACGATGTCTCGCAAAAGGAAGGAGGAGAGGAACCTCCAAAAGCTGACAGCATTGTCGTTCATGCCGGAGCGACGGGGGAACAACAAGATGGTGCCGGCGGAGCCACCACGCGGCACTCAGCTGCTTACACAGACCTTCTGAGCAGTGATCTGCAAGATGCAGAAGGGGGATTATCGTCTCCCCTCCTCCCCCAATCTCCCCTGCTATCCCCGGTATCACAAAGCCCTGCAAAAGCGCGGTTGCACCTGGATTCGGATCTACAAATCGGGACCGCAGTGAATACGACCTTGCACAACCCACACGCCATCTCTTCACTGCAATCCTCCATTGCTGCATTCCCCACCTCAGGACAACCTGTCCTTGATACTACAATGAAAGATATGCTTATGTTACTGCAGTCCTCCCTCATGTCTAACTTTTCATCCCTGATCCATCAGTTCACAGCTGATATGAGAAATCTGGGAGACAGGGTACATTACATTGAAGACAAAATGGAGAAATACACAGAGACAGTGAATGGCCTGGTAGATGAATGTATGTCACAGAAGGAGGACAGCCTGGATTAAATCTAACCTGGCGGACCTCGAGGACCGATCACGCTGCAATATAATCAAAATTTGCGGGGTGCCGGAGTCGGTCCCCCCTGCAGACCTCCATAAATATGCTACCGCCATGTTCTCCATCGTAGCTTTCCTCTATAGATCTCACCATTGACCGCATCCACAGGAACGCCAAAATTAATAATCTACCTGTGCCATACGCAGATACACAATTGTTTGCTGACCTGTCCCAACATACCCTTCAACTGAGAAGATGGTAACAAAAGCCCTTGCCAATCACAAGATTATCTATAAATGGCGCCATCCAGCTACCATTCTAGTCACTCACAATGGCATCCCCCACACCATCTCCACTTCGAAGGAGGAATGAAACTCCTCCACTCCTGGGGCATTATACCAGAAATCCAGCAGGCTAATCACGCTTCTACAGGGAAACCTAATCCCTTTCACATGGGATCCCAACGCGGTGCTCACAAGGCACCTTGACTAAATAATGCCTGTCCGTTTTCACAACTAGATGATACTTTGGGCCCAGTCTGGCCTATTGCTTGTTTCTCTACAGAGCCTGAACTTTCCCCCTAAGTTCAGTCAGTACAATCCTGCAGTTATACTGTGCTGACTGGCCCGTGTTACTGACTTACTCACGTTTTTTTTTCTTCTTTTTTATACTGTATATCCGTTCTTTTTGTTTGATTGCTTTTTGTTTCTCAGTTCTTCTGCATTTCTACAGACCCTGCGACAGGACTTCACGTGCCAGTCAAGGCATCCTGAGTGCTTCGACACCGTAGTGCCTGCACATCAAGGACTGATCTAGTGGAGGTTGGGCACAGTTTGAGGCACCAAACTTATCCCTGGGGATTCCACTACGCCATTGCTACTAACCGTGAGTTACTGACTTGCACCTGTCCCACTCTCACTTACCAACATGTCCCTCTCGATCCTCTATTTAAATGCAAAGGGACTGAACCACCCAACCAAGCGTTCATCTATGTGGAAATCTGCAGTGACGCATAATTGTGACATTTTATGTGTTCAGAAGACTCATTTTTCACAAGATCATTCCCCCGTATGTAAACATAGACTCTTTCCCCATGTTTTCTCCACCTCCTTTAAAAAAAAACAGAGAGGGGTCCTGATAGCTATTCACAACACTGTTTCTTTCAAACTCCAAAGCTGTACGACAGACCCTGAAAGTAGATTAATTATCTTGCTTTGCAAAATCAACAATGTCCAGTATACCCTGGTGTCGCTGTATGCCCCAAACCAACGTCAGATGTCGACCCTGAAAACCGTTAAAGGCCTCCAGCAGGGCCACCTACTGTTGTGCAGTGACTTTAATATGGTTCCAGACTATGATCTAGACTCCACGGCTGGAGCTAGGAGATGGGTATCACCATTAGCTAAATGTATTTCTTCCAATGATTTGTTTGATGCGTGGAGGTGTTGTCACGCGAGTGAACGAGATTATACGTTTCTGTCACCGCGTCACAACTCCTACTCACAAATTGACTTGTTCCTCTCTGACAAATGCTTATTGCAAAAAATATCTGCGTCAGCGATACACACTACCACCTGGTCAGACCATGCCCCCATCAGCATCACCATTGATGCTCACTTGCAAATTCCCAAATCCTACCTTTGGAGGGTTAACAACTCTCTTCTCCACAATATTGCCTTTGCAAATTCTATTCAACAGCAACTGACAGAGTATTTTTCCTTGAACTCTCATTCATTGCCCGACCCGGTGGTGGTGTGGAACACCCACAAAGCCGTTGTTAGAGGTATTCTAATACAGCTAGGTGCCAGAGCTAAGAAAAACAGGTCACGGAAAATAGACCAACTTACTGCCAATATTGATGCCACTGAAACCCAGAACCAATTCCATCCTTCTCCTACCATTCAAACCAAAATTTTAAAATTACGTCAGGAGCTGCGTGCTCTCCTACTAGAATCCCATGAGAAAGCATATACCAAACCTAAAGCCTCCACCTATGCCACAGGTAATAAGGCAGGTAGACTGATGGCTCTAAAAATTTGAGGACACAGGCTCAAATCTAAAATGTCTTTCCTTTACCACCCCCACACTAAAAGCAAATTACTCACTTTCGCCAACGCAATTAACCTATCTTAACGCTCCCTTCACAGTTGCCGAGATAACACAAACTATTCAGCATCTCCCCAACTCCAAATCTCCAGGTCCACATAGCCTATCTTGGAGTTCAGTTGACCAAGTCTACTAAACAGCTCTTCAAACATAACTATACTATATACTATATACTATACTATATTTCGTGATACATTGCAGGGAGATCTGCACAGGCTCGTGTCTC
Source organism: Rana kukunoris (assembly GCA_029574335.1). Classification (NCBI taxonomy): domain Eukaryota; kingdom Metazoa; phylum Chordata; class Amphibia; order Anura; family Ranidae; genus Rana; species Rana kukunoris. The sequence goes on along the minus strand of JAJQKJ010000514.1, from coordinate 51,424 downwards.
AGGAATTGTCCTGGATGGGCCGTCTAGTGGCATTTAAGATGTTTCATCTTCCCCAGATTTTATATTTATTCAGAACTCTCCCTATTGTCATCCCGATTTTAAATCTCTACAAATCATACTCTCTTCTTTCATCTGGCAAGCTAAAAAAGCTAAATGCGCACACCCCAGACTGGTCAAACACAGAAAAGCCGGGGGTACCGGATATGTGGATTTCCGGGATTACTACATGGTCTCGGTGGTCACCCAGGTCATGGAGTGGTTCTCGCCATCCCCCCACATCATCTGGGGGTGAATTGAAGCTACCTATGTACCAAGTGGAGATCTATCCACTTGGCTACTCTCTACCTCCATCTCATCTAAAATTCCATCCTTTGTTCCTCCAACTATGCTGGCTACAGTCCGAGTATGGAACAAATTTGTACGCCTCAGTCTCGATCACCCCAATGTGCACAAGCTGAGGATCCCCATACTAGCACTGCAATACAACATTAGCCTGATATCCTACACTAAATGGAGAGAGAAAGGCATTCTATACATAAATGCAAAAAACGTACCACCTCCCTAACTCAGACATTTACCTCTACTTAAGAACGAGGCACTACCTCCAGGCCTCCCCCTCATGGGAATGTAACATCCCCTGCCTTGCTTGGATTTTCCTTAGCAATCCCAAACCCTTGCTAAAAGGAATATCGCTCTTCTACAACATCCTTCAACAAAATGATATTTTCTCTAAAACAACTCCCCTGCTCCATTGGTAATCAGATTTAGGTCGCACATTTACAACAAAACAATGGGCTACAGCTTGCGACTCAACTTTTGACGTTACATGCGGTTCTACACTTTGAGAAATGTCCATTAAAATCACCCAACGATTGTACTTGACCCCTGATAAGATATCTAAGTATAGCACACCTCGGGACGATAAATGCTGTAGACACTGTGGAGAGAAGGGGGATATGCTCCACATTTTCTGGAGCTGCCCTTCCTTATCTCACCTCTGGAAATCCGTATTCCGATTACTGTCTGAAATATCCCATTTACCGATAGCTCCGACACCTAGTCTAGCAATCTTGCTTCTTGACCTGGATACCTACACAAAATATCTGAAACACACACTCGCCCACGTTCTACTCTCAACAAACCTGAACATAGCTAGGAAATGGAAAAACCCTTCCCCACCCACTCTAGGAGAAGTGATCCAAACTACTCACCTACATTTTACCTACGAACATACACTGGCGCTATGGAACAAGAATAAAAACAAAATCCTCAAACAATGGCACCCATGGCTACTCTGGTACAAAAATAACCCCTCACTTCCTTTACCTCCAGTATGACTAACCTAATTAACCAGGAGTGTCAGGGTGAAATAAACGTATCTATGATTACTACTTTGTTTTCCTCTTAAACTAACTGTACCGACTCCTGTTGTAACTATATTGCTTGAATGACCTCAATTCCAAGGAGGGAGGTCCGGCCCGAATCCTGGAGACAGTCGTGATCCCGTAAGAGGTTTACCCGGTATGAGGTACTGTATAATTTACTATGACTGTTAATTATTGACTTAGACTTTACGCCTTGTACTATGATACATGCTGTATGGTCCTTATTCCTTGCACACCCTATATTGTTCATTTGTATTGTGATACAGGTTCAATACCTGTCTTTGTACATCTTATTTGTTAAAACCCAAATAAAAATGTACTATTCAAAAGAGGAATACAATTTATGTCATGAGTGTGTCAACTATTGACAACTCTTTGCGGTTGTCTAAAATCTATTCCATACACGTCTCCTGCTAGGGGACGTAACAGGGATTAAACTGATAGGAATAGTACTACTTAACACACCACTCATATATGGTGGCACCGCACATTGCACGGCACACGCGCAGTGCCCCAAATTGGAAGTAGGAGGACCAACCAAGCATCTTTTTCCATCTCCCGATTCCTAAAATCTATTACATAGACTGCCCCTGATAGGAATAGTACTACTTAAAGAAACCACTCATATCTGGTGGCACAGTACATTGCAAGCCGTACGCGTAGTGCCCCAAATTGGAAGTAATAGGACCGACCAAGCATCATTTTCAATCTCCCGGTTCCTAAAATCTATTCCATACACTGGCCCCTGATAGGGGACAAAACAGAGATTAAACTGTTAAGAACATATTTTTTTTAATTTAAAAAAAGAGGACCGCCTCTGCGGAGCTGGGTATTTTTTGGCCGCATTACTGAACGCTCATGCACAATGGCTGTAGGCTCATGTGTCCTTTTGCGGAGGTGACAAACCCAAGGCAACATCATCGACCTCATCCCATATGCGTTTTTTCTGGAGTGTGCCCTGCGAAGAGTGCTGGATCAGGCCGTATATGAGCAACATGTCGCAGACATGAGAAAATCAATGTAAGTGAATGAGAGCCGCCTTAATGTACTTTAGAAAAGTTGACTTGTAGACAAGAGACTTGTAGGCAACTTGTATCCATTGATTTCAATGGAAGTTGCCTCCAAAGTCGGATCAGTGTCTTAACTGAAGCAACTTTACAGGAAGAGAAAATAGTTCTCAGGCAAACCCCTCCCACAGAGCTGATTATTCTTTGAGGCTGGATTCACACTTGTGCAGTGCGAATCTTGAGGGGGAACTCCACGCCAAATTTTAAATAAAAACTGGCATGGTTTCCACCTTCAAGAGCATACCAGGTCTGATATGGATTTTAAGGGGAACCCCCTATGCCAAAAAAACGGCATTGGGGATTCCTCCAAAATCCATACCAGACCCTTATCCGAGCATGCAGCCCAGCCGGTTAGGAAAAGGGGTGGGGAGGAGCGAGCACCCCCCTCCTGAACCATACCATGCCTCATGCCCTCAACATGGGGGGTAGGTGCTTTGGGGCAGGGGGCGCTCTGTGCCCCCCCACCCCAAGGCACATTGTCCCCATGTTGATGAGGACAAGGGCCTCTTTGTGACAACCTTGGCCATTGGTTGTTGGGGTCTGTGGGCGGGGGGCTTATTCGCTAGTAAAAGAGCTGGAAGAAGATAGCGGAGGAGCCCGGCAGAATGCACCGGAAAACAGGAGAAAACACTGGAGAGAGCGGAGAAGTCGGAAGAAGACCCCTGAAGTCGGAAGAAAACCCCCGAAGTTGGAAGAAGCCCCCCGGAGCTGCATAATAAATTACTTTAAAAACCTGTCTATGAGGGAAAAAGAAAGAGGCCGTATAATAACCATTAGGAGGGATTGGATAAACTGCAATAGGCAGAAGGGTGGGGAGGGTTTGGAGTAGGCAGGAGGAGCCCACACAGATCGCCCTTCCTAATAGATGGTACACCCGAGATAGTTAGGTGTTAAGCTCTGGAAAGTTCAGACATCGGAAGATGGAAATAAGTTCCTTGGTAGAGAAGAGAATAAAAAGAGTGGAAGGAAAAAAGGTGAAAAGGTATAAAACAGTGGTTATGAGTAAAAAGAGATGGCTAAGTCAATAAAGATCATGACATATAATGTAAGGGGTTTAAACTCATATCAGAAAAGGGGACGTTTATGGCAGGAGGTGTGACATCATGCAGTTTATATTCTTTTTTTGCAGGAGACGCACTTCCAGATAGACTCCATACCAAGATTACCAAAGTTTCCCTTTAATCAGTGGTTCCATGCACCATCACCAGTGGCAAGAGCAAGAGGTGTTACTATAGCTATTGGGGAAATATGCCCTCTAACCTCAATAGAAACACAGGTGGATATGGAAGGGAGATACTTATTTGTTAAGGGCACGTTACATGGACAGAGGTATACGTTGGCCGCTGTATATGCTCCCAATACAGGTGTGGTAGACTTTGTAACAAAGACACAGAGAAGGCTGAACAAATTTGGGGAGGGTTTTATAATTATAGGAGATTTTAATATTGTTTTGGACCCCGAATTAGACACAACAGCGAGGAAAACAGCAATATCGTGTAGGGCATTTAAATACCTGAAAGAATTGTGTTAAACTTATCATCTAGTACAGGGGTCTGCAAATTTTTCAAACAAAGGGCTACTTTATTGTCCTTCAGACTTAAGGAGGGCCGGATTGTGGCCAGCGGGGGACAGAAAATTTCCCGGACCCAGCTCCGGTGAGAATAAATGTGGCCTCAGGGTTGGTGGTCAGCAGGAGGAGGAGTAAGGCCCCTAACAGTAGGAGAAATAGAATCCCATCATTGATATTAGTAGAAGAAATAGTGCCCCCTTGTTGGTATCAGCGGAAGGAATAGTGCCCCTCATCAGTGGGAGAATAGTGCCCCAAGGGCCACATAAAGGCTAGCAAAGGGCCACATCTGGCCCTCGGGCCACCGTTTGGAGACCCCTGATCTAGTAGATACATGGCGAGCACTAAATGAGCAACAAAAGGATTATAGCTATTACTCCAAGACACACAAAGTATACTCTAGTTTGGACCTGTTCTTTGTAGACCAGTATTATTTAGAACATATAAAAAGAGTTTCAATAGAACAAAGAACTATATCTGATCATGCACCAGTGGTGTTGACATTTGAGCCAGTCTCGATGGGGCACCAGGAGAAAACCGCGGCGATTGAATGAAACACTACTGGATGATTAACAGATAGCAGAGGACATACGGCAGAAAATGATAGAATACTTTGAAATAAATACAACAGGAGAGATATCAGACCAAATGGTATGGGAAGCCCATAAAGTAGTTATGCGGGGTGGGGGAAAATTGCCCACGTATCCCAAGTAAAAAAATAAGGAAGGAGATAGAGGAACTACTAAAAAAAAAATACATGAAGCAGAGATTAAACATAAAAAGAATTTAGATCTTAGAGAGACAGAGCAATTGGAAACTTTAAGAACGGAACTTGCTAAATAAATAAATAAATGTAGATTATTTGCAAATAAATCATACAAACAAGGGAATAAGTGTGGCAAACTGCTAGCTAGACAGTTAAAAAACCAACAATAATTATCCCATGTCCATAACATCCAAATTAATAATAAGCAGATAAAAGATACGAAAAATATAGCCACGAAATTCCAAGGCTTTTATACTGGTCTATATAACATACAAAGGACAAAATCAAAAGAAGAGGAAGAAAAAGAAATAAGAGAATATATCAGGGAGTCTAAACTACCATCCCTGGCAGGGGATGTGGTGGAGGAATTAGAAGAACAGATCACCAGAGAGGAAATTTAAAGAGCAATAGAGGACCTCCCAGACGGCCTAACTAATACATATTATTTAAAAAAATATGGATATAGTAATTACACCACTTTATAATTATTTTAATAAGATCACAGTTGGAAATCCACTACCCTCAGAAGCATTACTGGTATTTGTGACACTCATACCGGGGAAGGACCCACAATATTGCTCAAGTTATAGACCTATTCCCCTCCTAAATACAGATACAAAATTATTTTCCAAAATATTAGCAAATAGATTAAAAGAGAAGGTAACAAAAATAGTACACATAGATCAGACAGGATTTATGATGGGAAGGGAAACAAAAGACAACACTATATGAGCATTTAATATACTCCATTGGATGCAAAAGGAACCCGATAAAACATCAAGAGTAACCCTATTGATGGACGCCGAAAAGGCATTCGATAGGGTGAACTGGGCTTATATGATGGAAGTATTAAAATAATTAGGTATGGGAAAACGGATGAGCTGGTGGACAGCAGCATTACATGCAGGACTTAAAGCTAAAGTTAAAGTTAATGGAACACTATCAGAGGGTTTTAACATAGACAATGGTACAAGGCAGGGCTGTCCCCTATCTCCAATTCTGTTCGCTCTCACTCTGGAACCATTTTTATGCAGGGTGAGAGGGAACAGGGGAATAGTGGGAGTGGAAATTGGACAAAGAAAGCATAAAGTGGCAGCATATGCCGATCATTTATTATTTTTTCTCTCAAAACCACAAGAATCAGTATATGAGCTGATGCAAGTGACAAGATATGGAAAGATATCCAATTTTAAAATAAACATAGAGAAATCAGTAAAAAATGCCAAGTCATGTACCACTGCCTATAATTACATCACTACAGGATAGATACTCGTTTTTATGGAACAGGGAATCACTGTACTATTTGGGAGTGCATATAACGGCCGATGAAAAGATGTTATATGAGTGTAATTATGAAGCATTAATTGTAGAAATAACAAAAGACCTGAATAGATGGAAGGGAAACACTCTAACATGGTTTGGGAGAATCAACACCCTAAAAATGAATGTAGTACCCAAACTGTTAAAACCTATACATTTCCCATACAACTTCCCCAGATATTTTTTTTAAATAGACTGAAACTATTTATATCATTTATATGGAAGGAGGGAAATGCCAGGATAGCATATGAAATTGTAAAAGTAAGGGAGAGGGAGGAGTTGGGCTCCCAGATATTGTATACTATTATAAAGCAATGGCCCTGGTGCGTATATTGCACTGGTGCCATGATGAAGGTAACAGAGCGTTGGTATTAATAGAGGCAAATATGGCGGGAAGAAACCTGGTGGGGTCACCATGGATACCAACAAAGGCCAGAGGATTATCAAACTGGACATCCCCATTAACTCGGAACACACTGGCAGTATGGGATAGGATCAATCAACTAGGCAAATATGCCCCAAAACATCCTCACTAGCACCACTGGGGTTACCCATGGTTCCCCCCAGGAGAGGAAAAAGGAGCACTGGGTCCATGGGAATCGGAAAGGTAACACAATGTGCTTGAGGTATGCACCACTGGGGGTTTTGATGTCTCAAGCAGATTTAATATCATCACAAGGAGATATGATAATGGCAGGATGGATATATAGCCACATGCAAAGCTTCTTTAGACCAGTGGCGGTCCGTCCATAGATGGTGCAGGAGCGGCGTCCCCTCTCGCTCCTGCACCGCCACTGAAAACAATACATAGATTCATGCATTGCATGAATCTATGTATTGTGGCCGCTGCCGCCCACTATTCTGATGGCCGGCACACTGGCGAGCACCGGCCATCTGAATAACGGTAGCTGGTTAGCTGTGGAAGTGTCTATCAGAGCCAGCGGGGCTATAAGGTCTGTAATCGTCTTCCAAATAGTTAACCAGGCGACACAGTGTGTGCGTTCTTTGATTAACACTGACACATATCTCAGCCAATCAGGTTCACTGGATCTGGTTACCGGTAACCTGATTGGCTGAAGCAACTTTGAGGGCAGGACTACATCGAGGGATCGTGGATTAGGATCCGAGGATGGCTGACCGAGAAAGGTAAGTGCTAGACGAGGGGGGGGGCAATGGTATGGCACAGTGGCTTGCATTTGGCATGGCACAGTGGCGACAATTGATGGGCACAGTGGCTACAATGGCATGGCACAGTGGCTGCGTTTGGCATGGCACAGTGGCGACAATTGATGGGCACAGTGGCTACAATGGCATGGCACAGTGGCTGCGTTTGCCATGGCACAGTGGCGACAATGGCATGACACACTGGTGACAATTGATGGCACAGTGGCTGCGTTTTGGCATGACACAATTGTGACAATTGATGGGCACAGTGGGGACAATTGATGGGCACAGTGGTGACAAATGATGGCACAGTGGCTGCATTTGATGGCATGGGACAGTGGCGACAATTGATGGACACAGTGGCTGCGTTTGATGGCATGGCACAGAGGCTGCGTTTGATGGCATGGCACAGTGGCAACAATTTTATGGCACAGTGGCTGCGTTTGATGGGCACAGTGGCTACGTTTGATGGGCACAGTGGCGGCAATGGATGGGCACAGTGAGGCGGCAATTGATGGGCACAGTGAGGTGGCAATTGATGGGCACAGTGAGGCGGCAATTGAAGTGTTTTTTTTCCGTTTGTTTGCGCCCCCCAAAAATTTTGAGCACCAGCCGCCACTGCTTTAGACAATTAGACCATCAAGTAAGAACTCTTAACTGCCTAACTATATTTGAAAAAAACATGTAGAAAGGTATTAAAACCAGACAACTTACTGTCACAGATGTATAAATTAACACGTAATGAACAAAATAAAACAACCCCTTACTTTATCAAAGAATGGGAAAAAGAACTCCGAGTCAAATTCTCTCCATTACAATTAAAGAAATTAATCATAAACACACATGCCACATCCACAAGTTCAGCCACCCAGGAAATGGCATCTAAGTTCCTAGCCAGATGGCATCGCACCCCGGTGCACCCCAGTGCAACTAGCACAAATATATCCAACAATAGACGATCGATGCTGGAGGGGATGTGGGGAGAGGGGTACCTACCTTCACATCTGGTGGGAATGTCTAGGGATAAGAGTCTTAGGAGGAAGAAGCTCCATGGATCAGGAAAATGTCAGAGGAGACAATAGAGTTCACTCCATTGGGGTTCCTGTTCCATGGAACCACAAGAGACATAAAAACGTATAAAAACAGTATTGTCCCACATTTATTAAATGCGGCCAAAAGATTAATACCAAGGCACTGGAAGCAAACAACATGTCCCACCCTCCAATAATGGAAAAGGGAAGTGACGATAATAAGGGCAGCAGAAAAATGAATACATGACACCAGGCATAAATAGGAGAAATTTAAAAAAATCTGGGAAATTTGGGAAAACATAACCAAGAAATAGATGGATAATGGAAGATTGAAAAGCCGTAGGAAGCTCTGAAAAGGACATAGGAACTATAGAAATAAAGAAGGGAAACAATCTACAGGTTATTTTTTTTTATGTGTATGTATTTATGTATGTTTTGTAGTGTAAATATTAGTAGAATATATGACACTGGAAGAAAAAATGGAAGGTGGTTAACCTCCCTGGCGGTATGATTCTGTCTGGAATTACGTACCAAAAGCGGTACAATTATTTTGCATGGAAATTCTGCGTTTTATACTGTAGGCCTGCAATTCTTAGGAATAACTCACTTAAATTTGTCCAAACAATAGTCTAGTAGACATCTCTGGTATGATAAAGTTTGAAACACAAAATCATAAAATTATAATATAATAAATAACTATAAATTATAACAAATAATAATGTAATTATAATAAAAATTATTCACTAATGTAATCAAATCAAAATTACTGAAATTTGCTCAGTTGCAGAATTGTCGCTGTCATTACTTTTATTTTTTTATGACGAATTTCCCCACAAATCGCTATCACTCAATTCTGCAAGTGATTATCATTTATTATTGCTGTTTTCTAGCTGCTCTAAAATCACTTTTGACATAAAGGGACACTTTTGGTTGCTATAGACAATCTACAGTTTGCAGGCACAAAAAAAAATGTTTTTATTATGTAAAAGAACATGCAGGGCACTGGGCAGACCACTAGGGACAAGGGGGGTGTGTACTTTTTACATACAGTACTGTAATCTATAAGATTACAGTATTCTGTATGTAATGTGTTTGTTTACTTTTTTTAATTTGCCGCCGGTCTCCGCCCCCGTGCGCCGTTACGTCGCAGGGAACGGAGATCGGCGGCGCGCGGGCACTGTGTGAGTCGAATGGAGGACGCCACTCGCTCACACAGCGGGGATGCATCACTGGATCCAGGGACAAGGTAAGTACAGTAACCCTGCCTGGATACAAGGTAAGCCAGCGCGCTGCAGGCTCTGCATATTCACCCCGAGCGCGACTCGGGGATATCGATTTTTACATAAAAAATCCAACCCGAGTCACGCTCGGGGATACCGTCAGGGGGGTTAATAATCCTCTTCATTTAATTCAAATATTTTCTTCCCCCTTTTTTTTCTCTTTCCTTTCTCTTTTTCACTTTCTGTATTTCTTTTTGTGGGGAATGGGGGAGGGGATTTGGAAACACATATATTTTAGAAGGAAGAAGACACATATATATACATATATATATATAAAGGAAACACTTTTTTTTTCTCTTTCCTCCCCCCTAAGTCAAGGAAGGTACATTTTGAGTAAAAGAAGACACATAGGAAACAAAATAAATATTACATCACATCAACAAAGCACTTAAATATAGATGTATGAATATATCATTACCCCCCTCCTCAGTTGACCCCCCCCCTCCCTTTTTCATTTATTTTTCTTGAGGAATCAAACAAACCGCCATTCAGTTAAGAAGGTGATTAAGGAGGTGTTTTTAAGTGTTAATGAAATCTTAAGTGTTAAATGTTATATGTAATTGGAAAATGTAATAAAGAGAAATTAAACAAAACAAAAAAAATGGGCTTCAGCCATTCATTTATTGTTTGTTCCTGCTGTGCAAAGCTTATTTCTGGAATATGTTACATGCGGAAGAATGCATTTTGAGATTTCAGATTTGTATAGGCATGGGGCTAACTGCAACCCAATCTGTGAAGGTGCTGAATTTTGTCATCTCTGCAATGGCTTCTAAATTCAAAAAGAAGATACTGCCTGAAATACTGTAGATGCTTTCACAAATATGGCTTTGAGGAAAAGTGCAAATATAACTGCAGCCAGCGATGAGGCTTTGGTATGCTTGAGAAACAGACACATTTATTTAGATTTCCCTCTCTTGGAGGATACTATTTCACGTTAAATGCAGATATCAGTTTTTTAACATTAAAATCACTACAGATACACATTAAATGACAACATTTAGGAAACATGGGTTATTTTTGTTTTCCATTTCTGTGCTACATTAAGAACAATAGTGTATGTGATTTATTGTTTTATGTGCAGTTTATAATTTTTTTGTGACCCAGCCTGTTTTCCATCTCTTATGCCGTGTACACACAACCGTTTTTAACCCCTTCCATACAGGGCATTTTCACCCACTTCCTGCCAAAACCAATTTTTAGTTTTCAGCGCTGTTGCACTGAATGACAATTGCGCTGTCATGCAACACTGTACCCAAATTAAATCTTTATGTTTTTTTCCCCCCACAAATAGAGTTTTCGTTTGGTGGTATTTGATCATCTCTGCGGTTTTTATTTGTTGCGCTATAAACAAAAGAAGAGCAACATTTAAAAAAAAAACACAATATTTATTTTTTTATTTAATAAATACCTAAAAAAAAAAAGCATTTTTTTCCTCAGTTTAGGCCGATACGTATTCTTCTACATATTTTTGGTAAAAAAATTGCCAATAATAGTATATTGATTGGTCTACTGATACACTGGCGTACTTTCAAATTACCCACATTGTATCATTAGTTGGAATTCTCAAACTATGATACGACGGCTTCGGGCTTCGATCCGACAGGCTTACGTCTTCGTACGCCTTCGGATCTAGGCTGCAATATTTTTGCGCCCGCTGGGTGGAGTTCTCGTCGTTTTCCGTGTCGGGTATGCAAATGAGCTTTTTACGGCGATCCACGAAGTTACGAGCGGCCGTCGCATTCTCTTACGTCGTCGCTAGTCGGCTTTTTCCGGCGTATAGTTAAACGTGCTATTATCTGGTCTATAGTTAGACTTGCCGTGTTAAGTATGGCCATCGGTCCCGCGTCAAAATTTTTGCGTAAGTCGTCCGTGAATAGGAATGTACATAATTTACGCTACTAAAAAAAAACAAAGTTTTGACGTAATTTCGCGCAATGCACGGAGGTAAATTTCTGAACTGAGCATGAGCAGTTCGATCACCGCGGGGATGCGCTTCATTTAAATGATTCACGCCCCCTACCCGCTGATTTGAATTCCGCCGCCAGAAATACACTACGCCGCCGTAACTTATGGCGCAAAATCTTCCTGGATTCCACTTAGAGCCAGGTAAGATACGGCGGCGTAGTGTATCTCTGATACACTACGCCGATCTATTTGTATGTGGATCTGGCTCATAGCGTCTACAAAATAGGTGATAGATTTATGGCATTTTTATTTTATAATTTTTTTTACTAGTAATGGTGGCGATCTGCGATTTTTTTTATTGAGGCCGTGAGATCCTGCCATGATCACCGGCAATCGCGGGTGCCCGACAGCAATCGCGGCCCCCACCCACGCACGCGCCACCTAGATCGCCAGGAACAGAGGACGGTTCCTGCTGGCGTCATTTTACAATGCGCCGGTAAGGAAGTGGTTAATGTCATGGAAAAAACAAAGTTTTTCTTGACGTGATTCTTGTCAAGCCTGCCTTCCATATACACGATTGTGAAAAAAAATGCTTGAGCAAAGCGCGGTGACGTACAACACGTACGACTGCACTATAAAGGGGAAGTTCCATTCAGGTGGCGCCACCCTTTGGGCTGCTTTTGCTAATTTCGAGTTAATAAAAGTTTGGTGGGAGACGATTCATGCTTTTCAGTCTTCGTGCTTTTCAGTCTGTTACAGCGTGACGAATGTGCTATCTCCATTACAGACGCTAGTTTTACCAGAACGAGTGCTCCCGTCTCTTAACTTGCTTCTGAGCATGCACGTTTTTTTCCCGTCGTTAAAGCCTTCACAGCAGTATATCAAACAGTTCAGGGGTTAATCATATATCATGGCAGATCAATGGCAGCTGCTGTCCTGAGAGAGCTGGCTCTGTGGTAGGCAAGAAGAAGGTAGAAAAGGAAGCACCACCTTTGTGTAGTATTTAAGATAGCTTTAATGGCACGGCATGAAATCAGACTTACAGGAAACAGGAAATAACAGGTTCTGTATGTCAGTGGTCCATGGTGATGTTCTCAGATCCGGATCCGTTTTTCTGTGCAGAGATGGAGGGCTGAAAACGTTGTGGCTCAGCCTAGATCATATTCTGTGGCCATCAAGAAGAGGCTGGGGCCGATGTGGAATGCACATGATGTCACGGGTCACGGGATCACTTCTGGGGGCACTTCCGGGGAGGCCAACCTCTTCTCCTTTGTGGAGTCCTCCCCTAGAATGCCTATCAGATCAATTTCTCCTGCATTAAGCCCAGGAGGGTCTGTGTGCATGTGGCATATAGTGTCACTAATGAAAGCCTGATAAATGAGATAAAATAGTGCTAGTAAAGTGTTATCATACCTGTTATCAAGGAGTAAAGTAGCACTACAAAACATCAGAAAAAATTCTGGGGTATTATTACATAACTCATGGCCATTTGCACTGCATTTCCCTCTATATGCAAGTTAAAACATGAGGGGTAGAAATTATGTTTCTGTGCAATTACATATTTGATTAAATATGGTAATTTCCTTACAGAGTACAATAAAAAAAATGCATCATACAATCTGTCTTCATGATGATTGCATATTGTGGCATTTCTAGCCACATATGGATAACTAAGACATGGAAAATACGGCATTTGACCTTCAACTGCATGCAAATGTGTAACTAGACTTTTACTTTCACAGCTAAGGAAGTCACAATAAGACTTCTCCAACAGCTTTAGTAGTCAATGATTATTATGTATGTTGACTTCAGGAATTGTAGAGATTTTTCACAGTGGCATTTGAGAAGTCTGAACTTGTATGTTTCCAGTCTCTTCAATGGCTTCTGGCTAGCCTCCACTCATTAGCACCTATGACTCAATTGCTGATCATTTAAGATTACACTGTTAATTTACTGCCATAGGCTATGTATACAGAAGGCTAGAAACCTTTTTGCTCACGCCATTGCTAATCGTTCTATAAAGTCATAAAGATGATTTGAAAAGGTCTAAATGTGGTTCTCTGTCAGCTACATTAGGAAGTCTTATATTCTGGCACTAAGAAACCTTGATCATGCCAGATCCAATAAAGGGCAGTTTTGCTGGCGGTGTTTGAGTCCAGGGTTTATATAGCATCACATTTTACAAATACTATTATGTCTATATTTATTAGGGTAGGATATAATCAACTCTGGTGCTAAGATGTTTTTTTGCTTTACTTTAATTAAAGTGGAAGTGACTATTGGAATTATAATACAGTATACAAGAAATATGGAAGAAGACTGCATCACATTTCTATAATCACTGATTTTTTTTATACAATGTAATGGAGATGTTTGCACCAAAATATTTTGGAAAAAGTAATAATATATAAAGAATGTACTTGTGGATAATGCTAAAGCAAGAAGTAGTGTACCATTAAAGTAGTTGTAATAAAGAATAAAACACATGCGATAAAGATCCCTTTATACATCATTACCATCATTTACAATTCATGTGAAGTTAGCTGTCATATATGTACATTTAAGAACCCATCAACCAAAGAGAAGATAATGAGTATTTATCAGCCTTTGGAAAACTTGGGGGCAGGAACTTACATATCATTCCAGTGTCTGATCATGGCTCTTCACCCTTGGGGAATCACTCATCAGGTCTAAAACTCTAAACTGGGCTTGATTAGGTTCTAAACAAAAATAGAATTGGAAGTTCAACTTACATAGGTAGTGAGAAGTAATACTAGGTCATCCCTAGACTTAGTGCAGCAAAAGGATTTTTTTATAACATTGCAGTGAAGGTACAGTACATTCCTTGCCTTTAAACACAAACACTGCTCTTTTGTTGATAATATATTGGATTCTATCATACATTAAATAGAATGTGAACTGTATATGAAAAGAAATACGACCCAACTACAGATGAAAAATAGGATAGAAATAAACTTCCAGCTAAACACTGAACTGCATCTGAAAAATTAAAATAAATGTTAGGCTGATGATAAATAGGAGTAAGGTTAGCATTATCTAATTTTGGAGGCTCATACCACGTACACATGACCATTTTTATTGGTCTAGAAAAAACAACGTTTTTTTCAGCCCGATTATGGTTAAGCCTGCTTTGTCTACACATGATTGTGAAAAAAAAATGCTCTAGCAAAGCGCGGTGACATACAATACGTACAATGGCACTATAAAGGGGAAGTTCCATTCGGATGGCGCCACTCTTGGGGCTGCTTTTGCTGATTTTGTGTTAGTAAAAGTGAGAGACAATTTGCGCTTTTCAGTCTGTTACAGCGTGATGAATGTGCTATCTCCATTACGACCGCTAGTTTTACCAGAACGAGCGCTCCTGTCTCATAACTTGCTTCTGAGCATGCGCGTTATTTTCACGTCGTTAAAGCCTACACACGACCATTTTTTACGACGTTAAAAACGACAACATTAAAAAAACGACGCAAAAATTTAGAGCATGGTCTAAATTTTTAATGCCCATTTTTAACGTCCCAAAAAATGCTCTGGAGCCCACACACATTGCGAAAAATGGTCGTGTGTACGCGGCATTATCCTTGAGATTTATATTAGGGACAAATTGTGACCTATTTGCCAAGTTCACAGTTCATGGCAAAAATTAGGAACAACCCATAACGCACTGCTTAGTCTTTGCTGAACCAGTAATCTGAACAAATGGATAACCCAACCCCTCTTATATGAATAAATAACCCATCCACCTACAGTAAATATAAGTGTAGGCTGAATACAGCCATATTTTGTGTTGGTGCTGTTAGGTATATTTAACAATTCTGCGTGGAGAGAGATAGCGTGCTATACTGTGAATTGCAGTGGTGTGTAGGGATGAGCTTTATATTCGGTCGATCATGAGTTCACAGAATAGCGAACAATATAGGGTGTTCGCGGCAAATTCAAAAGCCGCAGAACACCCTTTAAAAGTCTATGGGAGAAATGAAAAGTGCTAATTTTAAAGGTTAATATGCAAGTTATTGTCATAAAAAGTGTTTGGGGACCTGGGTCCTTCCCCAGGGCACATGTATCAATGCAAAAAAAGTTTTAAAAACTGACGTTTTTCAGGAGCAGTAATTTTAATAATGCTTAAAGTGAAACAATAAAAGTCAAATTTTCCTTTTAATTTCGTACCTGGGGGGTGTCTATAGCATGCCTGTAAAGTAGCGCATGTTTCCCATGTTTAGAACGGTCCCTGCACAAAATGACATTTCTAAATGAAAAAAGTAATTTAAAACTACTCGCGGCTATAATGAATTGTCGAGTCCTGGCAATACAGATAAAAGTCATTGAAAAAAATGGCATGGGTTCTCCCCCAGTCCATTATCAGGCCCTTTGGGTCTGGTATGAATATTAAGGGAACCCCAAACAAAAATAACAAAAATGTGTGGGGGTCCGTCCAAATTCCATTACCAGGCCCTTCAGGTCTGATATGGATATTAACGGGAACCCTGCATCAATTTTTTTTTAAACGGCGTAAGCTTCCACCCAATAATCCATATCAGACCCTTCAGGTTTGGTATGGATTTTAAGGGGAACCCTGCGCCAAAATAAAAAAAATGGCCGAAAAATCAATACCAGACCCTTATCCGAGCATGCAACTTGGCAGGCTGCAGGAAAAGAGGGGGGATGAGAGAGAGTGACCACCCTTCTGAACCATACCAGGCCACATGCCCTCAGCATGGTGCTCATCCCCACAACCTTGCCCGGTGGTTTTGGGGGTCTGGGGGCAGGGGGCTTATTGGAATCTGGATCCCCCTTAACAAAGGGGACCTCCAGATCCCACCCCATGTGAATTGGCAACAGGGTACATTGTACCCTACTATTTCACCCCAAAAAGTGAGAAAAAAGGGAAAAAACACACACAAAGTTGGCACAAGTCCTTTAATAAAATAAAAATAAAAAATTCCAGCGCCGTAATTCTTCTACGAGTCCAACCCGCCCATACGAACAATACTGCCTCCATAGGAGGCTCCCGGCCGAATGACGCGTGACCCATCTAAAAGCTCTTTTATAATTGAGGGCGGGGACACCCGTGACGTGGATGGGTGACATAGCCTCCTCTGAGGCAACAGGGGTTTCTGGCGGTTTTCCTGTGGTGTCATGGGTGACCCCGCCCCCTCTGAAGTGTCACAGGAAACCTGCGTTGCATCAGAGGGGGTGGGGTCACCCGTACATGTCACTGGGTAACTCAGGCATTTCCCGGTTGTGTCAGAGAAGGGCGGGGTCACCCATGCACGTGACAGGTGGCCCGCCCTCAGCTATAAAAAAGCTGTCATGATGGGGGAGCGTCATTCCGTGGGTGCCTCCCGTGGAGGCAGGATTGAGTCTGCTTTTTTTTTCTCTGTATCGCTCGAGAATGGATTACATCGTTGGAATCTTTTTTTTTTTTTTAATAATGGACTTATCCCAAGCTGTCTACTGTGTTTTTTTTTTAAATTACACTTTTTTTTTGTGAAATGGTAGGGGTACAATGTACCCCGTTACCAATTCACATGGGGGGGGCCAGGATCTGGGGGTCCCCTTTATTAAAGAGGGCTTCCAGATTCCGATAAGCCCCCCGCCTGCAGACCCCCACAGCCACCGGGAAAGGGTTGTGGGGATAAGGCCCTTGTCCCCATCAACATGGGGACATCCTCCCCATGTTGAGGGCATGTGGCCTGGTATGGTTCTCTCTCTTTTTATGACAATACAATGCATATAAACCTTTAAGATTAGCACTTTTGATTTTTCATGTTAATCTTCCATAGACTTTAACGGTGGTCCGCGGCTTTCGAATTTGCAGACAACACTGCATAATGTTCACTATTCAGCGAATAGGCGAACACCCGATGTTCGAGTCAAACTTGCTTCCTTTGCAGAGCAGCACCAGATTTTGCACTCTCCATTTTTAGTAAAATACACTTTATTGTTTCATACTTTAAAACACAAGACTTCACTGGATGATTTCATGAAGAATTGATTGAGGTATGAGTTGTGTGTATGAATTTGAAAATGGATGGTAATATCTTTCATATGATAATGCCTTTGTGTAATGTGTGGATGATTATGATGTGTCCTGCTACTTTATATTGGCAGCTTGTGTACTTACCCTGAGGAGTATTGTTTACTGCCAGAAGATGACACTGGAGGGATACGGCCCAGGCTTTCCGTTAAAGACAGAAGAAAAGAGTCAAGGTAATGTTCAAGATAAAGGTAAGTAAACAGTGCTATTTATTTTTGGCTGTTATAAGTTGTACAACAACATCAAAGCGTCAATCTATTCACCAAAAGGAGGTGAATGAAAGCAGATTGTAAACACCGCTTTGTAATTTTTTTACCACAGCTAAACCTATAATAAGGCTTACCTGTAGGTCAAATTAATATCTCCTAAACCTGTACTATACTACAGCCCCCATATACACATATTACTATACCCCCTCTTTTATTACACAATCCCATGCTTACATCAGTTTCCTCAGTCCCACCTCACATCACAGTTTCACCTTCACAGTTGTGTTCTGATCTGAACCCCCTTTACAATATAATCTTTTCCCCCACCTTCACAGCACCAGAGCACAGCTGTGTCCTAGCCCCCCGCAACTTGACCCTCCTTCACATCTCAGCCCTGGCATCTCTGGCTCCCTTCACATTACATAGCCTCTGCACCTCTGCCACTTTCACAATACCCCCCGCAGCTCTGTCCCATTTTTACCTTACTTGGGCACACAGAACCAGTACAGAACAGACACAACGGGAGACACAGCAGCACTGAATAGTGGGTGGGAACATGAGGTGCTGAAGTTAACCAGCAGGTGATTGGTTGCTATGCAGCCCATAGCAAACAATCACCTGCTGGTTAACTTGGAAAGTTATTTTTAGCAGCTCTGTTCCCACCCACTATTCAGCACTGCTGTGTCTCCGATTCTGTGTGCAGAACATTTTTGCTTCCTACTCTCTGCTACACTGCGATAGTGACAGCGGCAAGGCAGACAGCACCAGCACCTAAATGGCAGGACTGTGGTGGTCCAGATGGCACAGTGACTTGGTCCACATCTGGCCCACAGTCCACCATTTAGTGATGCCTGCTTAAAGCCCAGGTTCACACTGGGCTGCCGGAGTGAAGCCGTGCGAGTACAGCTGAATGCGCACAATTTCACTCCCGCTGTCAGTCCCGATCTCAGACGCAATTTCAAAGACATCTGTGCAGGTTTCGTCCCGAAATCGCAAAAAGTAGTATAGGAACTACTTTTTGAAATCGGTGCAGCGCCACAGATGCGGCGTCGCACTGATTAGGACGGTTCCATTGCCGGCAATTGCCGCCGATTTGAGATGCGATATGACATCTCAAATCGCATCTCAAATCGTACCAGTGTGAACCAGGCCTAAATGTTAAATATAAGTTCATCATTATACATCCTTTGTGTTTGTGTTAGGTACTCACCAGAATGTTGATGGAATGTTATTGGAGCTGATCCCTTCACAGATGATGTTGCTCCATCTGGAAAACATGAATGTAAAGAAAAACATAAGTCACACATGCGTAGTCATAAAAAATAATAGTGAGCCTGAAACAACCATATAACTGCAATATAAAATGATATATTTCATTTTACTCATCAGCTCTGTCATGGAACCCCTGCTTCTGACTCCCGGGAAATCCTCTGCCAGAAGGCCAAGGCCATCTCTCAGCTCTTCCTCCCAATATCGTAACTGCACAGGCTTTCCCCTAATGTACTCTCCACATAGACGCTTCTTCATCTTTCTGTTGACTGTCGACCATCAATCATAGAACACGCATATGAAAGAAAAACATTATTAGTTATATAAATTAGGAACCAAACAGATGTATTTTTTTCTACAACATCCTGTCGTTTCATACAGTGATGGTTTCATATACAGTATATACACGTTACAACATTTCCATGTATGTTAATGTTCTGTATGTGGCTGTGCCAAATAAATATTTTTGTGACATAGAACTGTTACTTTTTATTAAATACTACACTGTGTATTTTTTACAAATGTGTGTTCTAAGAGTGAAAGAACATTGGAATAATTACCTGTGTCTGACGCCAGTGGTGGGCCTGCGAATCTTGGAGACCGCATTTACGGAGTCCCGAAATCATCCACAGCCATTTCTTCTTTGCAAAATTGCTCAAGCTCTGTCAGATTGGATGGAGAATGCTGTGAACAGAATTTTTTTGCCACAGATTCTCAATTTGATTTAGGTCTGGACTTTGACTGGGCCACACATGAATAGGCTTTGATCTAAACCATTCCATTGTAGTTCTGGCAGTATGTTTAGTGTCATTGTCCTTTTGGAAGATAAACCTTTATCCCAGTCTTAAGTCTTTTGTAGACTCTAATGCCGTGTACACATAATCGGAATTTTCAACAAGAAATGTTCAATGTGAGCTTTTGGTCGGAAATTCCAAATGAAAAAATTTGAGAGTTGGTTCTCAAATTTTGCAAAGTTCTTGTCGGAAATTCCAATCGTCTGTATGCTATCCCGACGCACACAAATCCTACGCATGCTCAGAATCATTGAACTTAATTTTTCTTGGCTCATCATAGTGTTGTATGTCACCACGTACTTGACGTTCAGAATTTCCGACAACATTTGTGTGATCGTGTGTATGCAACACAAGTTTGAGCCAAAATTCAGTCGGAAAAAAATAAACGGTTTTGTTGTCGTAAATTCCGATCGTGTGTACGTGGCATAACAGGTTTTCTTCTAAGATTGTCCTGTATTTGGCTCCATCTATCTTCCCATCAACTCTGACCAGCATCCCTGCCCCTGCTGAAGAAAGTCATCCCCACAACATGATGGTGTGTTCAGGGTGAAGATGAGTGTTAGTTTTATGCCACACATAGCGTTTTGCTGTAAGGCTAAAAAGGAAATTTTGGTCTCATCGGACCAGATCACCTTCTTTCGCATGTTTGCTGTGTCCCTCACATGACTTCTTGCAACCTGCCACGGGACTTCTTAGGCTTGCTTACAATGGCTTTCTTCTTGACACTTATGATTTCATTTCCACTTCACAATTATAAGCCACGTTGTGTTGGTCTATCACATAAAATCCCTAAAAAATATATTTATTTTCTTGGTTGAAACATGACAAAATGTGGAAAAATTCAAGGAGTATGGATACTTTTTTAAGGCACATGTTGATCATATCCCCCCTTTTTTTGTGAATCAGTAACCAGAGGAACTATGTACCACTTACTAGACATGTGCACAACAAATTTTTCTGTTTATTTCTGTTTCGTTTCTGTTCGTTTATCATGATTCGTAATGAGTCGTAATTTCGTAAGACGTTAGTTGTCATATTCGTGCTCTTTAGTATTTTCGTAACACTTTTTTTTCTGTTTCCGTTTTTTTATGTTAGTTTATTTTTCGTTGATTCGAGATTAGTGTTTTCGTTAAATGTTGTATTCTGCCTCGTTTGTATTTTTACAATGAATTTATTCTTTCATTCGTTTTTACGTTGGTTTATTTTTCATTGTTTTGATATTCGTATTTACATTATATTTTCCATCATGCCGCGTTTGTATTTTCGTAAGAAATAAATCTTTGTTGCTTTATGATCATTCGTATTTTTCGTGTCTAATTTCATTTGATTGTAGTTCTTTTGTAGATTTTTTTGCATTCGTAAATCTGTTAAAATACATTTTACGTTTATTCGACACACTACTAAGATTAATCTTCAACCGTTGATTAATCTCACAATGCACGGCGCCACACGCTCAGTCTACTTATCTGTAGATACAGCGCGATTGGCTCCCCGTTTGTGAAGAGACAGGGCTCTATTATAATCAATGCCCTATGACTGGGCGCTGACATCAGTGGAGACATCCGCCCTTACATTGCCTAGAGCCTGACATCACTTCCTCCCTTATGGGAACACGGCGCGATTGGCCTGTCACATGAGGGGAGGTATGTGCTCCTATTGGCTGACACACTGCAGCTGAACATCTGATTGGATGGATCATGAACTGCAGGTGTCAAACATTAATTTCAGGTGTATTTCAGGATATATAAGAAGGACATTCACCAACAGGTAGCCAATCCCATGAATAAGTCAAATCTATGACGAAACATGTCGGGGGCGTGGCTACACTAAAGATCTTTTGATCATTTGAGACCAACGTGAGACAACCTTCATGTGTTTTTCTATGCTAGTGACCAGCGTTTGAGGATACTATTTTCAACAAGAAGGAGGTGTTAAAGTGAAGGGGAAGCGGTGAGAAACACCTGGTTTATACTTAGGTCCGCCGTGACCACAGTTTATCAGCTTGTGAATATCAAGGAAGTTTGCTTGGAATTTATCACGGTTGTTTTTTGGAGTTTGCTTTTGTGAGTGCAACCATTGTAGGTTCGTGTGGTGTGTCAATAAATTGTTTTTAGCAATATCACACTATTATACTTTTTTGTTTTTTTCACGTATGTGGATCTCACCTCTACATTTTTGGATATGAATCCTGAACACTGACTTGAGGATTGTATGACATGCTTGTTATGCCAAACACGTGAGTGTAAGGCTACTAGTTCTGGTGAGTGGCCAATCGTATTGGTGGAGGAGTTTTCATTACACTGGTGTGGTGGAGGACTGCCCTTTGGAGAGATTCAGAAGATTTCTTCAGACACTATATGAACTGTTTAACCTTTAGACTCATTCATTCACAGGTCTCTACATTAATAATATTTTTGTCACTTATTTTTTATTTGTTTAAGTTCACTTGTGTGGCTTCACTACACATTAGCGATGTTTGTGCTATTTGTATTTAATTTCACAATTAAGTTCACTAGACATTTTTTTCACTATTATCTTTATTTAAAACAGCAGCTGCGAACATTCTTGTATTTATCCACTTACTCCTTAGCGCAGCGGCAGTAACCATTAGGGCACATTTTATTTTGGTTACTACCTGTTTTTCATTCATTAAGATTGCAATTCGTAAATTCATAAATTCGTAAATTCGCAAACAGCCACATTTGAAAGGAAATTCCAATACCTATAATTTAATACCTAGTTATTATTATAGATTTTTTAATTTTTGGGCTTTCAGATATTTTTTTTCGGACCTTCTCCCTTGTCCACCAGATCACTAGCTAGGAAAAGGGTCTGGTATGGATTTTAAGGAAACCCCACATCTTGCTGATGTCATCATCTACTAGAACACAGGCAACCAAACTGCACAGCATCTTTGGCTATGAGGATGCAAGCAGCTACCAGATTCCTAGCTACCAAGAAGCTGTAGTGGTAATTATATTATCACTTTATTAATGACTTAAGCCTGCAGAAGCTAAAGGTTCGATTAGGCTCTGCAGTGAGAACTAGGCAATCAAACACCACTAATTGCTCAGTTCTCCCCCTCTGCTGTGATTGTCAGTCACTAGCTCTCTGCTCTTCTCACTGGAGCTATGGGTTCTGGAGGGGGTTGCTTAGAGGCTGAGCCAGGTGCCTGTCCAGGCATCTGTCTGTATTCCGACCCTGGACCAACTGAGTGATGTAAGCTGACAGTGGACTTTAACCCACTGCTGGCTGAAAATGTGTCAAAGGAGTGCAGAACGAAGTGCATTCCTGTGATCTACAGGAGAACTATAGCAAAAGTAGCTTTGGCCACACTTCTCCTTTAAAGCATCCTACCCAGAGATATCTCAGAGAACCAGGAGAGCAAGTCAGACAATGAATGCGGCCTTCTTCCTTGCCTCACTGCATAATTGCCATCACTTTTTAATACAAAGATATAAATTACATTTTGAATGTTATCCTCTCTGATCAGCCTGGTCATATTTTGAAAGAGATTAGCAAACTACTGAGCACAGGGAAGCTCAAAGAAGCAGTTACTCTCTTTTAATGCTTGTGGTTGATCATTATTATTATTATTATCTTTATACAGGATTTATAAAGCACCAACAGTTTGTGCAGCTATTTACAGCATGAGGGCAGGAAGTACAGTTACAATACAATTTTATACAGGAGGAATTAAAGGGAGGGTAAATTAATACAAAAGGAAATAACTACGAGGGATAAACTGATGGAGAAAATAAAAGTACAGTTGTTAGGTGGAGGCAGGAGAGGCTTCTCTGAAGAGAATGGATTCTAGGGATAATGTAGAAGTAGACAGAATAGGAAATAGTTAGACAGATTGGGGTGGGGAGTTAATATGGGACAGAGAGGCTCAGGAGAAGCCTAAGAAGTGAGAAAGGGAGGTAGAAAGCAGGAGGTTTTGGGAGAAACAAAAGGGAACAATTTGGTTGCTATTCGAGATTAGGTTAGTGATGTAGGCGAGGACTGAGTTATGAATTGCTTAAAGAGTTTTTGTTAGTGTTTTGAATTTGATTGGTTGGTTGGGTGAGCGGATGCCAATGGAGGGATTGGCAGAGATTGGTAGCAGGCACTGAACGGTTGGTAAGGTGAATGAGTCTGGCAGCAGGACTCATGATGGACTGAAGGGGTATAGCCTATGGAAAGGTAGGCCAATGAGGAGAGAGTTTAAGTGGTTGAGGTGAGAGATAGCCAGGGAGTGAACTAGAAGCTTTGTGGTGTCATTGGTTGAGGCGACAAGTTTTGGAGAGTGATTGGATGTGGGGCCGAAAGGAAAGTTCAAAGTCCAGGATTACACCTAGCACCATGGCATGGGGAATGGGTGGATAGTTGTGCTATCAATCTTAACAGAGCAGTCAGGGGAAGGGGCACATGGAAGATGAAATATTTTGATCTTGGTTTTGGATAGATTGAGTTTTAGGAAGTAATATGAAATAAATACTAAATTGTCTGTTAGTAAAGTGTGATGAGACTGTTAGAATGAACCCGTAGAAATGGTATTAAAAGTCATGGGAGGCTGTCCCAGGAAGGAGCTGTAGATCAAGAATAGGAAAGCTCTCTGAGCAGAACCTTGAGGTACCCCAATGGAAGAAGGAAGAGTAGAGGAGGAGGTAGAATTGTAGGTGATGCTGAAGGTGGGATAGCTAGGATGAGAACCAGTGAAGTGTACAGTCATGGAGACCAAAGGAGTTTTTTGAGGAGGAGGTGATGGTCAATAGTGATGTCGCGAACCTAAAATTTTGCATTAGCGAATGGCGAACGCGAACTTCCGCAAATGTTCGTGAACGGGCAAACTGCCATAGACTTCAATGGGCAGGCGAATTTTAAAACCCACAGGGACTCTTTCTGGCCACAATAGTAATGGAAAAGTTGTTTCAAGGGGACTAACAACTGGACTGTGGCATGCCGGAGGGGTGTCCATGGCAAAACTCCCATGGAAAATTATATAGTTGCCGCAGAGTCTGTTTTTAATCCATAAAGAGCATAAATCACCTAACATTCCTAATTTTTTTGGAATAACGTGCTTTAAAACATCAGGTATGATGTTGTATCGATCAGGTAGTGTAAGGGTTAGGGTTAGGGTTACAGATAGGGTTACAGACTGTAACCCTAACCCTAACCCTGTCTGTAACCCAACCCTAACCCTATCTGTAACCCTAACCCTATCTGTAACCCTAACCCTAACCCTGGCTGTAACCCTAACCCTAACCCTGTCTGTAACCCAACCCTAACCCTATCTGTAACCCTAACCCTATCTGTAACCCTAACCCTAACCCTGGCTGTAACCCTAACCCTAAACCTATCTGTAACCCTAACCCTATCTGTAACCCTAACCCTGTCTGTAACCCTAACCCTAACTGTAACCCTAACCCTGTCTGTAACCCTAACCCTGTCTGTAACTTACAGAAAGGGTTAGGGTTACATATAGGGTAAGGATTACCGAAAGGGTTAGGGTTACAGATAGGGTTAGGGTTACAGACAGGGTTAGGGTTACAGACAGGGTTAGGGTTCAGTGTTGAGCGGAATACGGCATATTCGATTTCGCGATATTTCACGAATATATCGAAGAATATTCGTGAAATATTCATTAATATCGAATATTCGTGATATTTTATCAAAAAATTTTTTGCGAAATTTCGCTAATGCAAATGCGAAATTTCGCTAATGCGAATTGATTGCGAAATTCTCGTCAACACGCGAAAACAGAGATCATTTCCTGGATTACTAAACTAATATGCACTAAACACTAACTCTACTTACACAAACTTATATGACTAAACTAAAGCTATTTTTTTTTTGTTTTTTATACACAAAACACAGAAGGGTAGAGAAAGTGTTCGCGAAAATTCGTAATACGAATATTCGCATTGCGAATATTCGGCGACATAAAAGGATCGCCTCAGCTACTCGGCCCAGGGTCTCTAATCATACCAGCAATGCTTTTAGACGTCGATGGAGATCACTAGGATGTGATATTCGATTTATTCGCGAATACTTGAATATGCAATATGCAATATTCGTAACGAATATTCGCAATGCGAATATTCGTGAGCAACACTATTAGGGTTACAGACAGGGTTAGGGTTCACAGTGACAGACCAAACTGACAGACCGAACTCTACATTTAATGCAGCGCAAACAACCGCAAACAACCCTGGTAGACAACTGACTACTATTCTGTATTGCAGTGAATTTTTATTTTAAATGTTATCTACTGTGCCAACAAAATATATATGACATGTGGCACTGGACAGGGGGGCACAGTTTATGCTGTGAGCCTAAGACACCCTGGCAGACAAATGACTACTATTCTGTATTGCAGTGAATTTTTATTTTAACCACTTTAATACCCGCCCATATACAATTGACGGCCTGGGCTTTGCGGGTGGATATCTGAATGATGCCTGCAGCCAGAGGCATCATCCAGATATTCTCTTCTTCAGCTGGCGATTCTGCACGACATAAGAACGATCATAGCGGCGGTTCCGCTGCTTGATCGTTCTTACAGGCCGCAGATGGCCACCAGTCATCTCTATGACCGTCGGAGGACCCGGGCGCGATGTGATGACGTCACGCCCGGGTCCCCGTAAGTAAACAAAGCCGCGATTGCGGCTGTAAGCAACCATTCATGAGATCGGTGAATTTTTTTTTTACTGATCTCATGGTTTCCAGCCTGGAGGAGAGATGTGAGGTCTTATTGACCCCGCATCTCTCCTTAAAGAGGACCTGTCACACACATTTCCTATTACAAGGGATGTTTACATTCCTTGTAATAGGAATAAAAGTGGAAAAAACAAAAATTAAAAAAAAGTGTAAAAATAAATAAAAAATAAGTAAAAAAAAATAAAAGATACAAAAAAAATTAAAACGCCCCTGTCCCCGATAGCTCGCGTGCAGAAGCGAACGCACACGTAAGTCCCGCTGACATATGTAAACGCCATTTAAACCACATAAGTGAGGTATCGCCATGTGCGTTAGAGTGCCAGCAACGAATCTAGTACTAGATCTCCTCTGTAAATCTAAACTGGTAACCTGTAAAAAATAAATAAAGCGTTGCCTATGGAGATTTTTAAGTACCGAAGTTTGGCGCCATTCCATGAGTGTGCGCATAATTAAAGCGTGACATGTTGGGTATCTATTTACTCGGTGTAACATAATCTTTCACATAATACAAAAAAAATTGGGCTAACTTTACTGTTTTGTTATTTTTTTTAATTCACGAAACAATTTTTTTTACAAAAAAAGGCATTTGAAAAATGATTGCGTAAATACCGTGCAAGATAAAATGTTGCAATGACCGTCGTTTTATTCCCTAGGGTGTCTGCTAAAAAAACATATATAATGTTTGGGGGTACTGTGTAATTTTCTAGCAAAAGAATGATGATTATTACATGTAGGAGAGAAGTGTCAGAATAGGCCCGGTATGGAGGTGGTATAAAAGCCCAGTATTAAAGTGGTTAAATGTTATCTACTGTGCCAACAAAATATATATGAGATGTGACACTGGACAGGTGAGCACAGTTTACGCTGTGAGCCTAAGACACCCTGGCAGACAACTGACTACTATTCTGTATTGCAGTGAATTTTGTGTTTTTATGTTATCTACTGTGCCAACAAAATATATATGAGATGTGGCACTGGACAGGTGGGCACAGTTTACGCTGTGAGCCTGGGGCCCTTACATTACACAGCACCCCACAGCTCTGGACCCCATTACATAGCACCCTGCACCACTGGACCCCTTTTATATTACACAGCACCCTGCACCACTGGACCCCTTTATATTACACAGCAGCTTGCACCACTGGGCCTCCTACATTACACAGCACCCCACAGCTCTGGGCCCCTTTACATAGCACCCTGCACCACTGGACCCCTTTATATTACACAGCACCCTGCACCACTGGACCCCTTTATATTACACAGCAGCTTGCACCACTGGGCCCCTATTACACAGCACCCCACAGCTCTGGGTCCCTTTACATAGCACCCTGCACCACTGGACCCTTTATATTACACAGCACCCTGCACCACTGGGCCCCTTACATTACACAGCACCTTGCACCACTGGGCCCCTTACATTACACAGCACCCCACAGCTCTGGGCCCCTTTTCATAGCACCCTGCACCACTGGACCCCTTTATATTACAGAGCACCCTGCACCACTGGACCCTTTTATATTACACAGCAGCTTGCACCACTGGGCCCCTTTATATTACACAGCACTCTGCACCACTGGACCCCTTTATATTACACAGAACTCTGCACCACTGGACCCCGTTATATTACACAGCAGCTTGCACCACTGGGCCCCTAAATTACACAGCACCCCACAGCTCTGGGCCCCTCTACATAACACCCTGCACCACTGGACCCCTTTTTTATTACACAACACCCCTTTATACACAGCACCCCACATCTCCGGGCCCTTACACAACAGCTTGGACCACTAGGCCCCTTACATTACACAGCACCCCACAGCTCTAGACCCCTTTACATAGCACCCTGCACCACTGGACCCCATTATATTACACAGCAGCTTGCACCACTGGGCCCCTTACATTACACAGCACCTCACAGCTCTGGTCCCCTTTACATAGCACCCTGCACCCCTTAATATTACACAGCAGCTTGCACCACTGGACCCCTTTATATTACACAACAGCTTGGACCACTGGGCCCCTTACATTACACAGCACCCCACATCTCCGGGCCCCTTCACATAGCACCCTGCACCACTGGACCCCTTTATATTACACAGCAGCTTGCACCACTAGGCCCCTTACATTACACAGCACCCCACAGCTCTAGACCCCTTTACATAGCACCCTGCACCACTGGACCCCATTATATTACACAGCAGCTTGCACCACTGGGCCCCTTACATTACACAGCACCTCACAGCTCTGGTCCCCTTTACATAGCACCCTGCACCCCTTTATATTACACAGCAGCTTGCAACACTGGACCCCTTTACATTACACAGCACCCTGCACCTCTAGTCTAGCTAAACTCAATACAGTGTATAAATATTGTAGCAGAGCGTCCCAGAGAGAGCCTGGGAAAGTCCAGTTCGGGGTTTATACCTCTCCCAGGCTCCTCTCTTACACGTTCAGGGATCTCTGATCCCTGATCCAGGTCAGGTGTTGGCCCTCTCCCCCAGGCCAATTTAAGCTCACCTGAGCTATCAGCCATGGCTCTGTCCTGGGAAACAGTGTGAATCTGTGAGAGCAAGGAGGCTGCTGAAAAACTGGTGAGAAGTGTGTGTTTGAGCTAACAAGCGGTAGGCTTGTTTAGCTTAGTAGTTAGGACCTGCTTAACGTGTAGTTAGAGCCGAGACACGGCTAGGTGTTTATTTGACTATTTTTGTTTTGTTTTCTGCACACTGTACAGCACCTGTAAATAGACTTTGTATAGCACCAATAAACATCCCACTGTTGTTCACTGATCCGATGGACTTTGGTATCTGTGCTGGCTCATCCCAGGGAGCTTTTGTACCCGCTACCTATCCCCAGCTTACATATGGTGGAGGCTGCGATCAGCAATAGTAAGTTACTATTTAAAAAGCCAGTACCTAAAGTGACAACATGGAGGAAATCCTCAAACAAATGGTGCTATTCAATGCTGCACAACAGCAAGCAAACGCTGCACAACAGCAAACTAATGCTGCGCTGCAGCAAGCCAACGCTATCGCACAGGAGCAATCGCAGAGGCAGATTATTAGTGCTGTACAGGAGCAATCGCAGAGGCTGTTTGAACAGCTTGCCACTGCTGCAGAAGCGGATAGGAAAACCCTGACTAAAGTTGCAGAAACGCTAGCACAGTGGGCACCTGCGGAAATCAAGGATATTAGAGACAAGCCTTCAGCCATCCATGTGGCTCGCTTTCTGTCAAAAATGACTACGGATGATGATCCAGAGGCCTTCCTGCTAACATTTGAACGGACCGCTGAGAGGGAAGATTGGCCTAAAACCAAGTGGGCAGGACTGATCGCCCCCTTACTTTCTGGTGAATCGCAGAAGGCCTACTATGATCTGGAGTCGGCAGAAGCGGGAGACTATGAAAAGGTCAAGCAGGAAATTCTGGCGCGACTCGGTGTCACCTTGGCCGTTCGAGCCCAACGGGTCCACAGCTGGTTCTTCCAAATTGAGAGGCCCCCAAGATCGCAGATGTTCGACCTAATCCACCTGGTGAGAAAATGGCTACAGCCGGAGTCCCTGTCTGCGCCACAAATAGTGGAGCGTTGTGGTCATGGACCAGTTCCTGAGGTCACTCCCAATTCCCCTGCAGAGGTGGGTGAGTCAAGGGGACCCCAAGTCGGCAGATAACTTGGTGGAACTCGTCGAAAGGTACTTTGCTGCAGAGAACCTGGTCACCACCCCAACAGCCGCACGGACTTTCCACCCAAAGCCACGGTCTCCCCAGGCAACCGGTAAGACTGTTCCAGGGGAAGTGGGTGGTAAGCATGGCAAGGAAATAGGGGGGAGGATTTTTGGTGCCAGGACTGAAGTTTGGCGTCCCAAGCAAGGGAAACCACTGCCTGTCAGCAAACCAACTTGGGGAAACATCAGGTGTTTTCGTTGCCAAGAGCTGGGACATGTTGCAGCAAACTGTCCATTGACTGATGAACCAATGCAGTGTGATCTGTCTAATAGAAGGCAGTCTATGTTTGCTGCTGTTTCATGCGCTGCAGCGCCAAATGTGGGGAAACACATGTGTCACATGACTGTTAATGATAAGCCTATTACGGCCTTACTGGACTCTGGAAGTCTGGTTACTTTGGTTACAGCTGAGATGGTTGAAACTGTGAATTTTCATGCTAAAAAAGTTGCTGTGATCTGTGTACATGGGGATACCCGGGAGTATCCTATAGCCACAGTTCAGTTTAAAACTGGCTTAGGTACGGTGTCCCATGCGGTCGGACTTGTGCCCCACTTGGTGCACGAGGCCATCATTGGTAGGGACTTCCCTAAGTTTTGGGAACTGTGGGATCGTCCCGACCCGGTCGCAGTACCTGACTCAGTCGCAGAGCCAGAGCTCCTGGCTACTTCCGATATTGTGGGTTCAGGGGACTCATCTCAGGGCTCTCCGAGTTTTCCTTTCTCGGTTATGGCAGGAGAGCTGGAGGAGCCTGAGGGAGTCCCCACAACCAGTAGAGCCGGACAGCCGTCTGTCGACTCGGAGCCTATGTTGGAGTTTACTGACCTTAATGTGCATAAGGAAAATTTTGGTACTGAGCAGAGAAAAGACCCCACCCTTGCCAGGGCCTGGGAAAATGTAATGGTGATTAATGATGTACCTGTGGAACCAGGGGATAGGCCCTGTTTTCCTTATTTCAGCAGCAATGATGATTTACTGTATCGTGTATGTAAAAAAGAATGATGAAGTTACTGAACAATTGGTGGTCCCCAAGCCTTACAGAAGGGTGGTGTTGGAACTTGCCCATGGGCACTTGCTAGGAGGC
Source organism: Rana kukunoris (assembly GCA_029574335.1). Taxonomy (NCBI): domain Eukaryota; kingdom Metazoa; phylum Chordata; class Amphibia; order Anura; family Ranidae; genus Rana; species Rana kukunoris. Next base: position 20,108 of record JAJQKJ010000514.1, on the reverse strand, counting down.
CATTTAGGGGTTGAGAAAACCACTGAAAGAGTGTTGCGCAGGTTTTACTGGCCTGGGATACAGAAAAATATTGAGAATTATTGTCAATCCTGTCCTGTGTGTCAGATGTCAGCCCCCCAGCCCCACTTCCGAAGTCCTTTAGTGCCCTTGCCCATTATTGAAGTGCCCTTCGAGAGGATTGCCATGGACCTTGTGGGTCCCCTCCCCAAATCCGCCCGTGGTCATCAGCATATCCTCGTGATTATGGATTACGCTACCCGTTACCCTGAGGCCGTTCCCTTACGCGCCGCATCTGCTAAAAATATTGCCAAAGAGCTGTTTATGGTGTTCAGTCGGGTGGGCATCCCTAAAGAAATCCTGACAGACCAGGGTACCCCATTTATGTCACGGATAACTAGGGAGCTGTGCAAGTTATTTAAGGTGACGCAGTTGCGAACCTCTGTGTATCATCCGCAAACGGATGGCTTGGTGGAACGTTTCAATAAGACGTTAAAGGGCATGTTAAAAAAGGTTGTTGACAAAGATGGGAAAGACTGGGACTTCCTGATACCGTACCTGATGTTTGCTATCAGGGAGGTGCCCCAGTCCTCTACAGGGTACTCCCCATTTGAGTTGCTTTATGGGAGACACCCTCGGGGACTCTTGGACATAGCCAAGGAAACTTGGGAGGGGGAACAGACACCCCACAAAAGTGTAATTGAGCATATCGCTCAAATGCAGGACAGGATTGCAGCCGTAATACCAGTGGTGAAAGAACATTTACTACAGGCTCAAGCAGCCCAACAGAGAATATACAACCGGGGGGCCCAACTCCGTGTTTTCTCACCGGGTGACAGGGTCCTCGTTTTAGTTCCCACTGTTGAGAGCAAGTTCCTGGCTAAATGGCAGGGCCCCTTTGAAGTAATTGAAAGAGTTGGGGAAGTCAATTACAAGGTGTATCAACCAGGTAAAAGGAAGCCCGAACAGATTTACCACGTGAACCTGTTAAAGCCCTGGAAGGATAGACTGGCGTTAACTGCGAGGTCCCTACCGGTAACGCCTAAGGGTACTGAATCCCCTCTGATCCCTGAGGTCACGATTCCAGACACCCTGTCATATTCCCAAAAACAGGAAGCTAGAGAGTTCCTAATAAGGAATAGAGAGAAATTTTCAGAGTTGCCTGGCACGACTTCAGCGGTTCAGCATGATATTGTTACTGAACCTGGGGTCCGTGTCAAGCTCAAACCATACCGAATTCCTGAAGCGAGGAGAAAGGACATCAGTGATGAAGTTAGAAGGATGTTGGAACTAGATGTCATTGAGGAATCCAATAGTGACTGGTCTAGCCCCATCGTGTTGGTCCCAAAACCGGATGGCACTTGGAGGTTTTGTAACGACTTCAGAAAGCTCAATGCAGTAACAAAGTTTGACACGTACCCGATGCCCAGGGTAGATGAACTTATAGACCGACTGGGCAAGGCCCGTTATCTGACCACTTTGGACTTGACCAAAGGATATTGGCAAATACCCCTGACTAATAGTGCCAAAGAAAAGACTGCGTTTGTGACCCCGGAGGGGTCATTCCAGTATAAGAAAATGCCTTTTGGGTTGCAAAATGCCCCTGCAACCTTTCAGAGGGCCATGGACAGGACCCTAAGACCGCACCAGCAGTATGCTGCAGCTTATTTAGATGACATAGTGGTGCATAGCACTGACTGGGAGTCTCACTTGCCCCGTGTCCAAGCTGTCCTTGATTCCCTCTTCAAGGAAGGTTTTACGGCAAATCCCAAAAAATGTGCCAGTGGTTTGGAGGAAGCCAAGTATTTGGGCTACACTATTGGCCGTGGAGTTATTAAACCCCAAGTGAATAAAGTAGAAGCCATCCAGGAGTGGCCACGTCCTGCAAACAAGAAGCAGGTCAGGGCCTTTCTTGGCATTGCGGGATATTATAGAAGGTTTATTCCAAATTTTGCCACTATAGCTGCCCCACTGACAGACCTGACGAAAGGGAAAGACTCAGTAATGATAAAATGGTCCCCAGTAGCAGAAGAATCTTTCCAAGTCCTGAAGAAGGCTCTTTGTGCACAGCCAGTGCTATACTCCCCCGATTTCTCCAAAGATTTTTTGGTTCAGACAGATGCCTCTGATGTAGGTATCGGGGCAGTACTATCACAGGTATACAATGGGGAAGAACACCCTGTGGTCTACCTAAGCAGAAAGCTCAATGATCATGAGAAAAAATATGCAGTCATTGAAAAGGAATGTTTAGCCATAAAGTGGGCCGTGGACGCGCTCAGGTACTACCTGTTAGGGCGCCAGTTTGAGTTAATAACTGACCATGCTCCCCTGAAATGGATGGCCCAAAAGAAGGAGACTAATAGGCGGGTGAATCGGTGGTTTTTGGCCCTCCAGGATTATTCCTTTTCGGTAAAACACAGGCCAGGTGTTGAGATGGGGAATGTAGATGCCCTGTCCCGTGTTCACTCCTGTTGGGCTACAGGTGTTCCAACCCTGGGGTTGAAACAAGAGGGGAGGGTGTGTAGCAGAGCGTCCCAGAGAGAGCCTGGGAAAGTCCAGTTCGGGGTTTATACCTCTCCCAGGCTCCTCTCTTACACGTTCAGGGATCTCTGATCCCTGATCCAGGTCAGGTGTTGGCCCTCTCCCCCAGGCCAATTTAAGCTCACCTGAGCTATCAGCCATGGCTCTGTCCTGGGAAACAGTGTGAATCTGTGAGAGCAAGGAGGCTGCTGAAAAACTGGTGAGAAGTGTGTGTTTGAGCTAACAAGCGGTAGGCTTGTTTAGCTTAGTAGTTAGGACCTGCTTAACGTGTAGTTAGAGCCGAGACACGGCTAGGTGTTTATTTGACTATTTTTGTTTTGTTTTCTGCACACTGTACAGCACCTGTAAATAGACTTTGTATAGCACCAATAAACATCCCACTGTTGTTCACTGATCCGATGGACTTTGGTATCTGTGCTGGCTCATCCCAGGGAGCTTTTGTACCCGCTACCTATCCCCAGCTTACAATATATATACAAAATCTGGAATGCATATATATCCTCTACACACTGTGGGCCAGATTCTCGTACCTTTGCGGTTTTCTGGCATAGCGTAGCGTAACCCATTTACGCTACGCCTCCGCACTTTTTACGGGCAAGTGCTGTATTCTCAAAGCACTTGCTCCGTAATTTGCGGTGGCGTAGTGTAAATGGGCCGGCGTAAGGCCGCGTAATTCAAAGTAGAAAGGAGGTGGCGTGCTGTATTTAAATTGAGCGCGCACCTGTGCCGAACAAACTGTGCAAGCGCCGGCCGTAAACGTAGCCCACTGCGCATTCTCCATAGTACGCCGCAAATACATTGATTTCGACGGCAACAAAATTAACGTACAGCCCTATTCACGGCGAGTTACGTAAACAAGGAAAAACTCGACGCTGTCCCGACGTCCATACTTAACATGGCTTACGCCGGACCTACGCAAGGTTACCCTTCATATAGCAGGGGTAACCTTACGCTTACGCAAACTATGTAAACTACGACGACAGCGCGCAAATACATTCGGAAATCGGCATATCACGCTCATTTGCATATTCGACGCAGAAATCGATGGAACGCCACCTAGCGGCGGCCAGCGTAACATTATAACTTAGATCCGACAGTGTAAGTGACTTATGCAAGTCGGATCTAAGCAAAAATCTATGCGTAACTGATTCTAAGAAACAGAGATACACGTCGTATCTCAGCTGAGAATTTGGCCCTGTAACGCTAACTGACTAGCCTGCCTGTCTGCTTGCCCTATCTAACTCCAAAAAATGCTCTCCTTTAGATGAGGCATGGAAGGGCGTATGGAATTGTTTGGGATATCAGAAGAGGATTGACTGACACAATCCCATCAGGGAAAAATCTGTGGTCAAATGAAATTGCTAAATAATCAATCCGAGAAAAGATAATCAAGGAGTTCAATAAAAAATTCATAATATAATATGTATCATAATATACAATACAAAGATCATGCTGTCAAAGGCATAATACATGTAATGATAATCACGTTGGTATAATTGATAATTCAGAATCAAGGACATGACTAATAAAAGCAATCATAGTACATTGACATAACAGTAACAAATCCAGTATACATACTTGTCCAAAAAGAACTTATATAAGAAAGAACAGTTGGATGAGAATACATCATTGGGCAAGCTTATTTGGCATCCCTGAGCATAGACTCGACGCGTTTTTTAGCGTTTAACCACTTGACCATGGGCACTTAAACACCCTTAATAACCAGACCAATTTTCAGCTTTCAGTGCTCTCACATTTTGGAATGACATACAACACTCTAACCAGGCATCCTCAAACTACGGCCCTCCAGCTGTTGCGGAACTACAAATCCATGAAGCATTGTGAAACTCTGGCATTCACAGACATGATGCGCATGATGGGAAATGTAGTTCCTGAACAACTGGAGGGCCATAGTTTGAGGTTGCCTGACCTGTAAAAATGAAACTTTTTGTTTTTTTTCCCACAAATAGAGTTTCTTTTGGTGGTATTTGATCACCTCTGTGGTTTTTATTTTTTTCGCTATAATGAAAAAAGAACGAACAATTTTATTTTTTTAACCTTTTATATTAAACATTTTGCAAAAAAGTAATTTTTATTCATAAATTTGGCCTAAAATGTATATATACATACATATCTTTGGTAACAAAACAAAAAAAAAATGTGGATATTTTTTAGTCTGGGTGAAAGTTATAAGGTCTAAAAGCTAATGGTACCAATTACTGAAAATTGATCAATTTGATCACATCTGATGTACTGACAGCCTCTCTCATTTCTTGAGACCTTAACATGCCATAAAAGTACAAATACCCCCTAAATGACCCCTTTTTGGAAATAAGACATTCCAAGGTATTTAGAAAGAGGCATTGTGAGTTTTTTGAAGTTGTAATTTTTCCCACAATTCTTTGCAAAATCAAGATTTTTATTATTTTAATTTTTTTTCCACAAAAGTTTCATATTAGCAGGTTATTTCTCACACACAGCATATGCACACACACAAATTACACCCCAAAACACATTCTGCTATTCCTCCCGAGTATGGCGATACCACATGTGTGAGACTTTTACACAGCGTGGCCACATACAGAGGCCCAACATGCAGGGAGCACCATCAGGCGTTCCTGGAGCACCCAGACCAATTCTGACATTCCTCTCCTACATGGAAAAATCATCATTTATTTGCTAGAAAATTACATAGAACACCAAAACATTATATATGCTTTTTTAGCAAAGACCCTAGAGAATACAATGGCGGTCATTGCAACTTTTTATCGCGCATGGAATTTGCACAGCAATTTTTCAAACGCATTTTTTTTTGGAAATAAAACAGTTTTGTGCTTTTTAAAAAAAAATCATTAAAGTTAGCACAATGTTTTTGCACAATATGAAATATGAAGTTATGCCGAGTAAATAGATACCCAACATGTCACCCTTCAATATTTCACATGCTTGTGGAATGGCGCCAAACTTTGCTACTTAAAAATCCCCATAGGTGACGCGCTTAAAATGTTTTTACTGGTTACATATTTTTAGTTGGAGAAGAGGTCTATGGCCAAAATGATTGCTCTCACTCTAACGTTCGCAGTGATACCTCACATGTGTGGTTTGAACACCGTTTTCATATGTGGGCGGGACTTACGTGCACGTTCGCTTCTGTATACGAGCACGCGGGAACAGGGGTGCTTTAAAATTTGTAATTTTTTTTTATTGTTAATTTTACTTTTTTTATTTATTTTAGTTGACACGTTTTTCCCCAAAAATAAATGTTTTGATTACTTTTATTCCTATTACAAGGAATGTAAACATCCCTAATAATAGGAATATAGCATGACAGGTCCTCTTTACAGTGAGATATGGGGTCAATAAGACCCCACATCTCACCTCTAGGCTAAGAAGCCTGAAAAAAACAATCCTGGCTTCGATCGTAGCGGTGAGTCGGAAGAAGCACCGGAGGGCGAAGGGAGTGGGGACGTCCCCTTTTGCCTCCCGTAAGATCGATCAAGAAGTGGAACAGACGCCATGATCGTTCTTATGGTGTAGACAATCGCCAGCTGAAAAAAAATGATATCTGAATGATGCCTGTAGCTGCAGGCACCATTTAGGCCTCGTACACACGAGCAGACAGATTTGTTCAAATCTGTCTGTCCGACAGATTTGAACAAATCTGTCTGCTGGGATTTTGGTTTGCTCGCGTGTACACACGAGCAAACCAAAATCCCCGCCAGCAGACAGCGCGCTGACATGTCGGTGACGTGGCGGTGACGTTGACCCGCGCGCCACGTCACCGCACCAGAAGTAAAACACTTCCGCGCATGCGTCGAAACCATTTGGCGCGTGTGCGAGAAGACATGTCTGCTGGTTAGCATACTAACCAGCAGACATGTCGGGCGGACGGGTTCCCAGCCGACAGATTTCAAAGCATGCTTTGAAATCTGTCGGGTGGCCAAATCCGTCTGTTAGCCCGTACACACGATTGAATCTGTCTGCTGAAACGGTCTAGCAGACCGTTTCCAGCAGACAGATTTGATCGTGTGTACAAGGCCCTAGATATCCCTGCACAAAGTCAAGGACGTCATATGACGTGGGCGGGAAGTGGTTAAAATGCATTTTTTCCCCAGAGTATTTTCTGGGTATTCCAGAGTATTGACCGGGGTATTGCAAAGTATTGGTCGGGTATTGCAGAGTATTGTGTGGGGGTATTGCAGAGAATTGTGCAGAGTATTGCACAGGGGGTACTGCAGAGTATTGCGCAGGGGGGTCTGCAGAGTATTGCGCAAGTGTACTGCAAATATTGTGCAAGGGGTACTGGCAGGGGTACTGCAGAGTACTGGCGGGTGTATTGCAGAGTATTGTGCGGGGGTATTGAAGAGTATTGCATGGGGGTATTGCAGAGTATTGTGCAGGGGTATTGCAGAGTATTGCGCAGGGGGTATTGCTGAGTATTGCGCAGGGGTATTGCAGAGTATTGCGCAGGGAAGGAAGAGTATCGCAGGGGTTAATGCAGGGATGGCTGAGCAGAGATGGATGGATCTGTAACTGCAATAGTCACAGATCCATCCCACAGTGCTGCTGCCATCCTCGCTCTCCTCTCTCACACTGTACCGATCGGTACAATGAGAGGAGGGAGAAACCGTTTGTTTACATGTGATCGCTCCGTCATTGGACGCGATCACGTGGTAAACGGCCGCTATTAGCGGCAATTCACCGCGATCACGTTCATTCCCGTGTGCGCACCCCAGGGGGCGGGCGGGAGCGCGATTCTAGGATGACCTTATATAACGTGATGCCAGAGTTAAGCAACCACCTTGCCACCATTCTTTGACGGGGGCTGGTGGTTAAGTGGTTAAAGCCAGTCATCAGAAGTGGGGTGCAAGCAAATTAGCTGAGAAAAAAGGGAAGAATGGGTAAATAATACAGGTGAGTCAATGCGGGCCTCAATGATTGGGTCATAGTTGCAGCAAAACCGCATCAAAATACATTACCTACAGCCCAGTCCAACATAGAATAGCCCAGGCTCTCCAAAACTATGGAATGGGAAAGTGGTCCTGGATGAAATGTCTCCCCCGGGATTGAGGCGGGGATAAAAACCCCCACAATCCAAAGATACTCCAAACATGAGGAGAGCCAAGGATAGGATGGCATAGGACAGCAACCAGGAAATGGCAGGGCAGCTCCAACACAAGGCCAAAAGGTGAGGTAGGCACATATGGGACACACATTTGAAAACTGGCAAAGGAGAAAAAAGTGAAATGATAAGTATCAATCGCTAAGTAAATTCATATAGTGTAAGTCCTAGAATAGGAATCCTTAATTACCAGTTTGTGTGGACGGATACATATGGCGCCTCTCACACCGAATGGGAGTGTGCATGGTGAAACCACCAACACAAAAACCAGCTAAAGTACCCACAACATGGGGCGTGTCCCCGCCAGCGTCATGCGTCATCGCAATAGCCAATGGAGAGGATGAAACGGACACCCTCCCTCGGGTTGCGATGCACCCAGCTCTTGCTCCTCTCCTCGCCGCCCATCCCTATATGGCGATGGGCGGGGTTTGACCTTTGCGAATTGGCGCAATACTTGTACATCACACGCACGGGGTCCCCATCCGCCGTTGTGTGATTCAGTACAGTGTCCATCCCCCGCACGGCCTATTGGATGATATGGACTACACACTGAGGTGTTTTTGTACCTCGGACGGGTGTCGTTCTGTCCTCTCCATTGGCTATTGCGATGACGCATGACGCTGGCGGGGACACGCCCCATGTTGTGGGAACTTTAGCTGGTTTTGTGTCGGTGGTTTCACCATGCACACTCCCATTCGGTGAGAGGCTCCATATGTATCCGTCCACACAAACTGGTAATTAAGGATTCCTATTCTAGGACTTACACTATATGAATTTACTTAGTGATTGATACTTATCATTTCACTTTTTTCTCCTTTGCCAGTACTCAAATGTGTGTCCCATGTGTGCCTACCTCACCTTTTGGCCTTGTGTTGGAGCTGCCCGCCATTTCCTGGTTGCTGTCCCACGCCATCCTATCCTTGGCTCTCCTCATGTTTGGAGTATCTTTGGGTTTTATCCCCGCCTAAACCCAAGGGGAGACGTTTCATCCAGGACCACTTTCCCATTCCATTGTTTGGAGCACCTGGGCTATTCTATTTTTGGGCTGGACTGTAGGTAATGTATTTTGATGCTTTTTTGCTGCAACTATGACCCAATCATTGAGGCCGCATTGACTCACCTGTATTATTTACCCATTCTTCCCTTTTTTACTAGCCAATTTGCTTGCACCCCACTTCTGATGACTGGCTTTGAACGCCAAGAAACGCGTTGAGTCTATGCTCAGGGATGCCAAGATAAGCTTGCCCAATGATGTATTCTCATCCAACTGTTCTTTTTATTAATAATTCTTTTTGGGGACAACTATGTTTACTGGATTTGTTACTGTTATGTCAATGTACTATGATTGCTTTTATTAGTCATGTCCTTGATTCTGAATTATCAATTATACCAATGTGATTATCATTACATGTATTATGCCTTTGACAGCATGATCTTTGTATTGTATATTATGATACATATTATATTATGACTTTTATATTGAACTCCTTGATTTTTTTTCCTCGGATTGATTATTTAGCAATTTCATTTGACCACAGAGATTTCCCTGATGGGACTGTGTCAGTCAATCCTTTTCTGATATCCCAAAGCATTCTATACCCCCTTCCATGCCTCATCTAAAGTCCCATGGCCCATTTCTTTAAACAATTTTTTAGCAGAGATCAGATGAGTCTTTCAGGACTGGAGTACACTGGCCTAGCTATCGCTTTCCCTATAGAATCAGCAGCAGCAACACTGTCCCTCCTTTCACTAAGACTGCAGGTTCAGAATGAATCTAAAATGGATGCTGCCCTAGAGGTGGGAGGGTCAGGGAGGGAGGGTATGCTGCTGATTGGCTGGAATTTGTCTGCTGACTGTGAGCTACAGGGTCAAAGTTTGCTCAATGATGACGATTAAAGGGGCGGGTTGAACATCGCATATATTCGCCGGCGGCGGCGAACGCTAAAAAGCGATATTCGCCCGGAACTGTTTGCCGGCGAACCGTTCTTTACATCTCTAATGGTCAACTGTGTCAAAGGCAACAGAGAGGTCCATGAGTAGGAGTACAGATTAGTGTCTAGACTAGACTAGATGGGAAGGTGTTAATGAGAGTAATAAAGTAGGTCTGCTTGACAGTGTGGAGGCAATATTTGTATTTTTGGAGAGTAGATTTATATTTGTTGAAATCTTTCTGAGATTTAGTCTTATGCCACCAATACTCAAGAGCATGGCTACATTTTTTTTAATCTCCTGGTCTCCTAGTCAACTGTTTGCCAAGATTGTAAGGGTCGGGACTGATTCTGTGTGTAGTATGTGAGGAACGGGGGGGGGGCGTAAAGTGGCTAGGTTTGGGCAGGACAGCAGTGAGATTTTTGTCATAGAGGTGGTCAGTAGGAGAGTAAAGAAGGGTTAAGGTGCCAAAGGATTATTTTTGGTACTTGTTAGGCAGCATAGGCGTGCACACAGGATTTGCCGTGTGTGCCTGGGCACACCCTAATCACCCCATGTGACAAGCATTATCCAGGGGCAGCACCAGGTGTGTGTTTGGGGGATGCTAGGTTCAACTTTAGGAACACATTAAACTCATATTTAATATGCTCCCAATCAACTGTCTCCCTCCACCATAGCCTCCTAACTGTGACAGTGGGTGGCATTCGTGTGTGTTTGAGCTTTGGGGTGCACACCCTAATGCAATAGGTGTGCACACCTATGTTAGGCAGTTTGAGGGAGAGAAGTGGAAGATAGGTAGCAAGTGAATGTAATAAGGTAGTGATCAGAAAGAGAAAATTATTGTTGGAAAGGTTGCATGGAGTTCATAGGCAGGAGAAAACAAGGTTGAGGTTGTTGCCATCAAAGTGAGTAGCAGCATGTATCCATTGATTCAGGTCCAAAGAGGAGGTTAGAGAAGTTTAGAAGTAGCATCAGTGTTAGTATTAACAGGGATGTTGAAGTCACCAAGAATAATGATGGAAATTTCAGAAAAGTGAAAATAGATTAGCCAGGCAGAGAAGTCATCAAAGAAGGTTGATACTAGTCCAAGGGGTGGAGAAGAGGGGTTTACGTAATAAAGTTTAAGAAGAGAAGACACAACTGTAATGCCTTGTACACACAACTGTTTTTCACGATGAGAAAACTGCCATTTTTTATATTGATCGTGAAAACCGGTCGTATGTATGCTCCCTAGCAGTTTTCTCAATGAAAAAACTGCACGAAAAAAATTGAAACCAGCTCTCTTTTTTCTCGTAGTTTTTCCTGTCAGTTTTTTTCTCGTTGTGAAAAACGGTTGTGCATGCATTTTTTCCAAGGGAAAAAAAAACGTGCATGAGAATCAAATCAAGTATGAGACGGGAGCGCTCAGTCTGGTAAAAAAAGTGTTCAGAATGGAGATAGCACATTCGTCTCATTGTAAGGCGGCGTACACACGACCGAGGTTCTCGCTGAAAACCAGCGAGAACCTCACTGGAAGCTGCATTCAAGCGAGGACCTCGGCCGTGTGTACGCTTTTGGCTCGCCCCGCCCGTCGGGAATCCCGTCGAGCGAAAAGAGAGCACGCTCTCTTTTTGCTCGACTGCCCGCCTGGATGAATAGCTGCTTGCCATTCCCGACGGGCGGGTCGCCGATTTCGACGGCCGGCAGAGAACCTCGACGGGCGGAACGATGTGTTCTGCCCGTCGAGGTTCTCTGCCGTGTGTACGCGGCCTAAAGGGACTAAAAAGCACGAAGACTGAAAAGTGCGAATCGTCTCTCACCAAACTTTTACTACCGTGAGGATCAGCAAAAGCAGCCCAAAGGGTGGCGGCATTTGAAAGGAACTTCCCCTTTATAGTACTGTCACACGTGTTTTATGTCACCGCGCTTTGGTCAGACTTTTTTTGCATGAACGTGTGTATGCAAGTCAGGCTGCAGAGGATTCACGTCGGGAAAAACTTTGTTTTTTTTCCTTCCGAGAAAAATGGTAGTGTGTACAAGGCATCAGAAGCAGAGTCAGAAAGAGCATTTTACAGAGAGGAAGGAAAGTTGAATGGGGAAACACGGTCCCTAGTCTATTTCACCCCAGACATATGCACCCCCCCAGCCAGGTGCTTCTACAGTAAAGGTGGTCTAACTTTATACCATTATGGGCAGGGGTAGTTATTTGTCAATTAGTCAATAGTTGTGTTGTGGGGACGAGTCCCTTATTCCCATCAACATGAAGACAGAGCCCCCGTGCCCCAAAGCCCCTACCCCCCATGTTGAGGCCATGTGGACTTGTATGGTTCGGGGGCACTCGTTCACCCCTCCCTTTCCTGGACTTCCAGTAGAGATGGGCTGAACACCCCCCTGTTTTGTTAGCAGCAGGACTTCTGAACAGGAGGAAAGTTCTAACACGAATGGCGAACTTCATTGCATTCTATGGCAGCCGGAAAAAAAAGTACCCATTTGAAGGCTTATATGCAAGTAATTGGCCACAAAAGGGGTATAGGAGGTCCAAGTACTGCCCTGGGGGACATGTATCAATGCAAAAAAAACACCTTAATGGTGCAACAATAAAAAAAATCCTTTAAATATAGTGCATGGGGGTCCACTTATTCTGCCTGTAAATTGGCGCATCTGGAGCATGCATTGAACATGCTGCAGCAAAAATTAAAATTCTAAATTCTCATTCACATATTCAGGTGTTCCCTGAATGAGGCGAACAGCCAATGTTCGGTCCGAACTAATGCTCAAGTCAAACCGTTCACTCAACTCTACCTGCCAGGCTGTATGCTCTGAAAAAGGACCTGGTATGGACTGGGGAGGACCCCACGCCATTTTGTTTTTAAAAAAAAAATGATATTGCCGGAAATTATATTGTATTGCCTACAATTTATATCTTAATTCCTTCATTTTTTTTCTTTAGAAATTTTATTTTTTCTGCAGCATGTTCTATAGGTATTACAGATGTAGATGTACATGTTGGACCACTGGAAGGCAGGCTGCTGCTTTTTGAGAGAGCTGTGATCTCCAATACATACATTTTAAAATTGCAGCATTTAGTGGAAAGAAAGTAAAAGAACAGAAGATGTATTGCTTATATGCAGTACGCCTACATTACAGTAAGAAATCATAAGGCTTCACTTGGCTTTATCTGTATGATTTAAGACAATAAATATTGATTCACTATTAGAACATTTTGTTAATTTAAATGGAAACCTATTTTGCAAACACAGACATTTACAGTTTAATACATTAAAAAGAGTTCTGAAATTGTGATCGGTGGCTTGTAAGGGTTTCAGGAATTAAAAAACAACAGTGGTGATGGTGAATCTTCAGTGATCAATATTAAGCTAAAAAAATGAAAAAAAAAAAATCCTGTGAGAAAACTATTTAGTAAAACACATTTTCCGTTTTCTCTGCAGTAATGCTTACTAAGTATTCTAATAACTCGAGTAAACTGCCGGGACAAACAACGCAGATACAAATGTGTCTAGAGATTCTGCATCTGCCTTCCTTAATCAACTTCCTGTCCTGAATATGAATTAGAATAATGAGTCAATTAATGTTCTAAAATGCCAATGAGATGCAAAAAGCATTGGGTGGTGGAAATGGTTGCAATATAGTTCAGGAGACATTCCATTGTCAGGATTTTTAACAAGCGTTATGCACTCTGCTCAATACTAATTATTTTTCACACAGAAAAAATTGTAAGAGTACACTTCCATTTACAACCACAACAAAAATAACACATTTTCCTATTTTTTTAAACAAGGTAAATAACCATTTACAGTAAGTTAGCTATGCACAAAAATAACAAAAAATACTTTATGGCAAAAATGGGCTATAGCCAGTGTTAATCATTAATGTAATATTAATGCTTCCTGAACTACAAATTCCAACATTCCATTCTTGCTAGTGTATGCAATGGCACACTGGGACTTATTTTATAGGTGTAGGATTGCTGGTTATCCACTTTTCATTATACTGAAAATCTAAGCGACGTTTTAAATGCAATGGCCAGATTCACAGAGCGATTACTCCTGTCTATCTCGCGTTAGACTGGAGTACTTTTGAATTACGCGCGTTTTTTTCACTACTCTGAAACCTCAAACAATGAAATTACGGCTGCAGGCTTCAATCCGACTGGTTTACGTGTTCGTACGCCTTCGGATCTACGCTGCAATAAAATTGCGGCCGCTGGGTGGAGTTCCCGTCGTTTTCCGCGTTGGGGTATGCAAATGAGCTTTTGCCGACTATCCACGAAATTACGAACGTCTATCGCAATCTCTTATGGCATCTTTAGTCATCTTTTTGCTGCATAAAACTATACCAGCTTTTTGCTGGTCTAATATTAGACAGCCCATGTTAAGTCTGACCGTCGTTCCAGCGTCGAATATCAACGTTTTGACGTCTTTTTTTATTTTTGACGTAAAACGTCTGGGAATAGGAATGTCCCTAAACGACGCTACTCAAACAACGAATGACGTATCAACGTTATTTCGCGCAATGCATGGCGGAAAAATTTCTGAACGGAGCATGCGCAGTTCGATCGCCGCGGAGACGCGCCTAATTTAAATGCTTCACGCCCCCTAATCGCGTATTTCGATTATGCGGCGAGAAATACACTACGCCGCCGTACAGTAGGGACAAAATCTACCAGGATTCGTTGTACAGCCTGGTAAAAATACGGCAGCGTAGTGTATCTCTGATACTCTGCGCAATGTAATTGTATCTGAATCTGGCCCAATGTGTCTGCTTTTAACTAACTACAGTGGGGATCGAAAGTTTGGGCACCCCAGGTAAAAATTTGTATTAATGTGCATTACGAAGCCAAGGAAAGATGGAAAAATCTTCAAAAGGCATCAAATTATAGATTAGACATTTTTATTTTTGACGTAAAACGTCTGGGAATAGGAATGTCCCTAAACGACGCTACTCAAACGACGCTACTCAAACAACGAATGACGTATGTGATACTTGCCAAAGGGGGCAGTACAAGATATTAACTCTGCAGGGTGCCCAAACTTTTGCAGACACCATTTTTTTGTTTTCTGAAATTTTGAAAGTGTAAATGATGGAAATAAAATCTAACTTTTTTTGAATTATAAGAATCTCCATCTCCATCAATTTCCATCTTTCCTTGGCTTCGTTATGCACATTAATACACATTTTTACCTGGGGTGCCCAAACTTTCGATCCCCACTGTACTTGCTTAGTATATTTTTCATTTGAAATAACTGAAGTAAATTGTTGCTGTTATGTTATGTTAAAAACATAGAACTAGCTTTAAATCCACTAGAACCTTATATAGGTGCATGAAAAAAATACTCAGAATACTGTTTTACAATATTGGGGCAGTAGCTACTCCAAGAAAGAAGAAATACCACGTTTAATTAGAAGTCATAGGCTAGTATACTTAAAAGCCAGGCAGATATAATGAGAGGGCACAGACTCAAATGGTGAACACAGATTTTTTAATTGATGGAGACTGTGACCTTATAAAGGGGTAACAGCTTGTACTATTAAGAAAATAGGCTCATGTCCAGCTAAACTTAAAACTCACTTTTCCTAAAAACCTGTTATAAAACTGCGATCCCTACACAGAAATCACTTCATTAAGTGTTCAATACCACATGAGTATTTGCATTAAAATAACTCCTGTGGTATTCAACTCAGGTGCATGCAGTTAAAAAAAAGCATTTACTACATGTTTTTTGCATGCCTAGCAAAGCACCTGCTGATGAGAGAAAGAATTTTAGAATGATAAGCCACAAGCAATGTGGGTACTTGTTAACATAACACAATAAAAAGTGCCATGTCCCAATAATAACTAAGTAAATACAAGCAACGTTTTTTGGGTCACAGTCCATGGACTTATAGGGCACCAAAACAACTTCTCATTTTGAAAAATACCAAACTTATTGATGCACATTTAAAATCATAAAACTATTTAAAATACAAAATAAGGCACCATCTTACAGTGTAGATTAGTATTATAGCCCTGATCGTATATAACAGTGTAAATATTGAAGGCAAAGGGTCATAACCCCATGTAGTATGCATAACAAGGGTACCACCACCCATTCACATGAAGCACAACATGTTTTGCATAGTTCTTTTTCTTCAGGAGCAGAGGGTAGGAATGCTACAAACAGCTTTGACTAGAGGATAGTGGTGTACTCACTGCCAATAGGTTGGGGCTCTGGTCTGGGTAGTGAAAGGTCGACTTACAAAGGAGTCTGCTGTTAGAAACTGGGGTCCATACTGGGAGCTGTGATTCTTACATGGCCTCTGAATGAGTCTCTGTAGAATAAGAGTCTCCCGTCTCTCACTCCTCCTCACTGGAACTTTCCTCAGGAGATGACCAGGCAAACAGTCACTCTATGGACCCATATTTTTCCAGTTCTCTGGGGGAACCCCAATCTATGACCAGGCCCTCGCTTACCTCATTCAGATCACCTGGAGGCACTTATTCCTCTAGCATTGGCTCCTTCCGGATAGGTATAGCAAGGGACTTAGAGCAGGCAAACTCTTCAGGGATATCATCCGGATCCTGCACACTGGCACCTGCAGAGGTTATAATTCGACCCATCCTGAATAAATCCACCCTGGAACCCAAGGACCCACTCCATCGCCATCCCATAACCGGCCTAAATGTACTCTCAAAGGTAATGGAAAAAGTAGTGGTACAACAGTTGCAACAGCATCTAGATACCCACAACCTACTTGATCCATTTCAATCGGGTTTCCGCCCCGGACATGGGACGGAAACAGCGCTGCTCAAAATATGGGACGACGCTCTCGAGGCCGCAAACGAAGGAGAATCTTGTCTTCTGGTTCTGTTGGACCTAAGCGCAGCCTTTGACACTGTAGACCACAAGCTGTTATTGACTCGGCTAGCTGAAGTAGCCAGAGTCGCAGAATGCGATTTATCTTGGTTCTCCCCTTTTTTGGAAAACCGTTCGCAAATAGTGAAGTTAGGAGCTTTCACTTCTGAGAAATGCACATTATCGTGCGGAGTCCCTCAAGGTTCCCCCCTGTCACCGATGCTATTCAACATCGTCCTCTTTTTGAAAACATCAGCAGCCAAAAACTGCTTTATCACTCATATGCAGACGACACGCAAACTCTATTTCCGCATTTGCAATAAAAAGAATCACCACCTCAATCTAGAGACATGCCTCTCTTTGATAGAAAACTGGAAGACAGAGTTATCTTAAACTCAACGGAGCGAAAACAGAACTTCTCCTGTTTCACGCCAAGCGTATGAATCAATCTGCAACAACTTGGACACCCCCGCCCATTCTGGGTAAAATCATCACCCTAGCGCCAAAGTCAAAAGTCTCGGGGTCATCTTTGACTCCTACATGACTATGGATGCACAAATAGGTCAGTAGTCAGCGGATCTCACCTTCTGCTCTGCTGCCCTACTACGCAGACTTTCTCCTTTTATCCCCAAAGAAGACATTGCGGTCGTGGTGGAGCAATGTAAACTCCAGACTGGACTATGCAAATGCCCTTTACCTCGGACTCCCCAAGTACCAAATCGCTCGTCTGCAAGTCATTCAGAACACGGCCGCCAGACTTGTGACTGGGAAAAAACCCTGGGAATCAATCTCACCTTCACTGAGAACCCTTCATTGTGCCAGTAAAAGACAGAATTGATTTTAAAGCACTCTGTCTAACACATAGATGTATCCATGGGAATTCCCCCATTATCTATGAGAAAAAATAAAAGCTCACAATCCCAATCGCGTTCTGCGATCCACCAATCAAAATCTACTCCAGATACCGAAAGCCAACTACAAGTCCAAAGGAGATAGAAGATTCGCGGTCCAAGGTCCCAGACTATGGAACGCTTTACCAACCAGCATTCGGTTGGAGGAGAACCACTTAGCATTCAGGAGAAAGATCAAGACTCATCCTTTTTGATATGAAAGGAGGCAGAAGAACAAGCACCCAGAGGCGATTAAGTTCGCATGTGCCGCCCGCTATACAAGTTTTCATTCATTCATGCAGTCACCGGGGCCCCTGGCCAGGCCAAGGGGCGTGGCAGCATTCTCTTTCTCCTGAATGTCCAGGAACTTTGCAGAGGAAATGCCTGGCTGCGACACCTTCTCCGCATCTGGCTGGTGATCCTTGCCCTCTCCAGCAAGTGTAGCAAACAAAGTCCTGAAAGCGGTTAGTTGTGTAATACTGGACTCTCGCTGAACAGGCCCCAGCCAGGTTAGTGGCTCCTCACAATGCCCACACCAGGCCCATGCCTGTGACTCCTGCAGTTGGGATGTGGCACCTGGGACAGAGTAGACACAGCCGCACCACTCCTCTGATCACCACCCCAAGGTGAGTCCCTCCACAGAGTTCCAGCCGAACACAGTATCAATCAGCGTTCGATCCTGATTATCAGTTAACCACTGTACAGCAAGCATCATCAGACACTCTCTGCCATCTTCAGCTGCCTCTGGTATATGCAGCATGATAGGACTTGTCAGATTCTTCCGCTGAGGTGTGACTCCTCTCCATGCTCTCCGTCTGTTCGGCACATGAGGAACTGGGAAGCAGGTCCCTGGCTGCGTGCGCTGTAGTGACTCCTGGGGGCAGAAGCTGAGACTAGAAGGCTCTATACAGGCATGTGTCCTAATAAAGACTGCATCACAGAGGCTAAATACTGAAGGTAGGCAAACTATACAGCAATTAACCTTAAAAACAATAAAGTCTTTCTCGCTCCAATATCTCACTGTGTAGGACCGACATAGCAGAGTCCCGTCATAGACACCCCCTGGTTGCGTTCCATTACTAGGGGCAACAGCAGACATTTTACCTCCCTTTACTGTGTCAAGCAGAATTTTAAATGGTAGTTCAAAGTTTCTGCAATGCAGTGTGCAGTCAGTGTCATGTAATTAGGGTTGAGCCGAACACCCCCGGTTAGTTCGCAAGAAAAAACAACAACAATTATTACAAGTGGCTCTTCAGGCATCTTCTTGAATAGGGATGAGCCGAACACACCCCTGTTCCGTTCGCAGCAGAACATGCAAAACATTTATTCGAACACGCAAACACTGTTAAAGTCTTTGAGACACGAACATGAAAAATCAAATGTGCTAATTTTAGAGGCTAATATGCAAGTTATTGTCATAAAATGTGTTTGGGGACCTGGGTCCTACCCCAGAGGACATGTATAAATGCAATTTTTTTTAAACTGCAGTTTTCTCGAGAGCAGTGATTTTATTAATGCTTAAAGTGAAACATTCCTTTAAATTTTGTACCTGGGGGGTGTCTATAGTATGCCAGTAAAGTAGCACATGTTTCCCGTGTTTATAACAGTCCCTGCACAAAATGTCATTTTTAAAGAAAAGTAATTTAACCACTTAAGACCCGGACCAATACGCTGGCAAATGACCCAAGGTTTTTGCGATTCGGCACTGCGTCGCTTTAACAGACAATTGCGCGGCTCGTGCGACGTGGCTCCCAAACAAAATTCGCGTCCTTTTTTTCCCACAAATAGAGCTTTCTTTTGGTGGTATTTGATCGCCTCTGCGATTTTTATTTTTTGCGCTATATACAAAAATAGAGCGACATTTTTGAAAAAAAAACAATATTTTTTACTTTTTGTTATAATAAAAAAACAATAAACTAAATTTTAGTCAAACATTTAGGCCAAAATTTATTTAGCCACATGTCTTTAGTAAAAAAAAAAATCGCATTAAAAAAAAATTAGCTACCTAGCGGAACAGCGACACTAATACAGCGATCAGAAAAATGATCGCTTAGTGATGCTGGCAATAGGGAGTGAAAGGGTTAACTAGGGCAGTGATCAAGGGGTTAAAAACTTTATTGGGGGGGGTGGGGGGGCTACCTGACACTAACACTGACTGACTGTCACACTGTCTGTCACACTGACACTAATACAGTAATCATACATGTATGATTACTGCATTCAGTGACACTGTGACAGGGGGGAGGGGGCGATCGCGGGGGTTAAATGTGGTTTGTGTGTGTGTAAGTGTGCTGTTTGGTGCAAGACTTACTTGGTGTGTTGTGATCTCTCCTCAGCGGCGCTTGAAACAAACGCCGAGGAGAGAGATCACGTCGCTTCCTCCTTCCTGTGTTTACACAGGAGGAGGAAGTGACAGGCGGGCGGGCGCGGCGCATTGCTGGGGAGCGATCCGGAGGGGGCGGATGAAAACGGATAGCCGCCCCCACTTGTCGGATCGCTCTTGCAGCCGCGCGGACCGCCGCATGTACGGGGGGGGTCCGATCGGACCCCCGATCCCCTCCAAGGCACCAACGTATATATATGTTGATGTGCCTGTCGGTGCCCCATTCTGCGACGTAAATGTACATGCGGCGGTCCTTAAGTGGTTAAAACTACTTGCGGCTATAATGAATTGTCGTGTCCCCAACAACACAGATAAAAGTCTTCGCAAAAAAATGACACTTGCACCAAATAAAAAAAAAGTCCATACATGACCTTCAGGTCTGGTATGAATTTTAAGGGGAACCTTGCACCAAA